>CAUYON010066247.1:0-24579 GCA_963573935.1 Arctocebus calabarensis | reverse complement strand
TTAACAGACATCTATAGAACATTTCATCCCAACAAAATTGAATACACGTTCTTCTCATCAGCCCACGGAACATACTCCAAAATTGATCACATTCTAAGTCACAAGTCCAACCTCAGCAAATTTAAAAGAATAGAAATTATTCCTTGCATCTTCTCAGACAACCATGGAATAAAAGTTGAACTCAATAACAACAGGAATATGCATATTCATATGAAAACATGGAAGCTAAATAACATTATGCTGAAGGATAGATAGGTCATTGACGAAATTAAGAAGGAAATTACCAAATTTTTGGAACAAAATGACAATGAAGACAAATTATCAGAACCTCTGGGATACTGCAAAGGCAGTTCTAAGAGGGAAATTTATAGCACTTCAAGCTTTCCTCAAGAAAACAGAAAGAGAGTAAGTTAAAAACTTAATGGGACATCTTAAGCAACTGGAGAAGGAAGAACATTCTAACCACAAACCGAGCAGAAGAAAAGAAATAACCAAAACTAGAGAAGAATTAAATGAAATTGAAAACAAAAGAATTATACAACAGATCAATACATCAAAAAGTTGGTTTTTTGAAAAGGTCAATAAAATAGATAAACCTTTGGCTAACCTAACCAGGAAGAAAAGAGTAAAATCTCTAATTTCATCAATCAGAAATGGTAAAGATGAAATAACAACAGACACCTCAGAAATTCAAAAAAATCCTTAATGAATATTACAAGAAACTTTACTATCAAAATATGAAAATCCGAAGGGAAATTGATAATACTTGGAAGCCCGCCACCTACCAAGACTTAGCCAGAACAAAGTGGAAATGTTGAACAGGCCTATATCAAGTTCTGAAATAGCATCAACTATACAAAATCTCCCTATACAGAAAAGCCCAGGACCAGATGGCTTCATGGCAGAATTCTACCAAACCTTTAAAGAGCAACTAGTACCTATATTACTAAACCTCTTCCAAAATATAGAAAAAGAAGGAATACTACCCAACACATTCTATGAAGCAAACATCACCTTGATCCCTAAACCAGGGAAAGACCCAACAAGAAAAGAAAATTAAAGACCAATATCACTAATGAATATTGATGCAAAAATGTTTAACAAGATACTAAAAAACAGAATCCAACAACACATCAAACAAATTATACACCATGACCAAGTGGGCTTTATCCCAGGGTCTCAGGTTGGTTCAATATACACAAATCTATAAATGTAATTCAGCACATAAACAAATTAAAAAATAAAGGCCATATGATTCTCTCAATTCATGCAGAAAAAGCTTTTGACAATATCCAGCATCCCTTCATGATCAGAACACTTAAGAAAATTGATATAGAAGGGACATTTGTTAAACTAACAGAGACCATCTACAGCAAACCCACAGCCAATATCGTATTGAATGGAGTTAAATTGAAATAATTTCCACTTAGATCAGGAACCAGGCAAGGTTGCCAATTATCTCCACTGCTCTTTAACATTGTAATGGAAGTTTTAGCCATTGCAATTAGGGAAGAAAAGGCAATCAAGGGTATCCACATAGGGTCAGAAGAGATCAAACTTTCAGCCTTCGCAGACAATATGATTGTACATTTGGAAAACACCAGGGATTCTACTACAAAACTTTTATTTTATTTATTTTTTTTCATGATATTTTCTTGTTTACTATATGAAAACATTTTTGGTCCTTGTTTAGAAGTTTTCTCCTGACCCTTCGAATATGTACCATACATGTGATCTCACCCTTTGTCCCATCTCCCCCCACCCTCTCCCTCCCCTTCCCTCCCTCTCCCCTTTCCTCTTCTTCCTGTGCAATAAATGGGTTGTAGCCTTCACCTCAACGATAAAGAATTTGTCTCATATTAGGGGTGTATACATTGGATACTTTTTCTTCCATTCTAGAGATACTTTGCTAAGGCTGTACAACTTTTAATTGATTTGATATCCCTCAATAACTCTTTGAGGTAGGCTCTCCTGTTTAACAGATCAATAAACAGAAGCAGAAGCAGCAGACGGTGAAGTCACTTGTTCAAAACCTTATAAGTAGTAAGTGATGGAGCCATGGTTTCACTTTAAGAAATGCAGATCTGAACCCTGGACTATTAATCAAAGCACTGTAAGAAAGGAACATTGGGAGTATTCACCGAAGCAATGCTTCTGCAGATATTGGAATGAATGAAAAGATGACAGGAGGGTAGAATTAAAGCACATGTGGCTGAGACTAGTCCAGAGCAAGGCCCAAGTGCGTGTGCATGGAGGCCCAGCGAGTGAGTGGGAGGCTGAGGAGAGAAGTGCCTCCCCTGTTTCCCCGCAGCCCTTGTGAACCCTTGAGGGGCTTTAACTTCCATTCTGAGCACCAGGGATCCACTGAAAGGTTTCAACGTGATCCCTTTGTGATCAACACAGTGTGTGTGTATTCTCCTGTGCCCTGCACTTTCTAACCTGACCCTGACTCCTGATCTCCTGGGGAGTGTCTCCCAGCCATGGCCTCTAACTGAAGTGGAATCTCAAGGAAAGGAGTCCTTTCCTGTGTGTTCAAGGCTAGCACATCATCGCAGTCACCCACAAGGAGGGTGCGTGCACACAGGCACACACACACTCCCAGGATGTTCTTGGCAAGTGACCTTGCCTTCTCTGTCACAGAAAGAACTGAGGCTGGGACACTGTTAGGAGCTGTGCCTTGACTTTTACAAACTTATCTGTATGGAATCCCACAACCAACACTTGCTAACCTGTGAGGAGGGATGTGTTATTTAACTTCTGTGTCTCAGTTTCCTCATCTGTAAATAGAGAACAGTAAAAGTGTTGCTCTAGGAATTGTTAAGCAGATTAAATAATATGTATAAAGATTTATTATAGATGTAATATTTATAAATGTACATAAAGAGTGCTTGGCATATCAGAAGTGATCAGAATTATTACCATTACCGTTAACTCTTATCTGTGATGTTTTAAATTTATTATCATTACTGTCACTCTTACCTGTGATGATTTGTGCCTGTCTCCAGCCAGGCCTGCACTCTTGACCTGTCCTCTCTCACTTTTTTGTGAGCCTTAGTCCATTATTTCTATCTTCCTGTTTATAGACTTCAAAATTTCCCTCACTGCTACGGGATGTCCCTGAAGTCCCCATCCATAGCTAAGTCCCCATCCGTACCTTTATTTGCAAAGCATTCATTACAAAGTTCTACAAAATATTTACAAGATATTCTCTACGTGTCTGCCACCTCTTTGTAAAGTGTCATAATGAATATTTTGTAAATAAAGGTACATTTAGCTACAATTTCCCATCTCCCTGTGAGATGGGGACTTTAGGGATGAATTTTGGGGACACCCTGCAGGACAGTTCCCAAAGCTTACGAAAATTCTCGTGTAACTCATGTCTTACATAACAAAGAAACAAACAAAGCAAAGCAGCAACAACAAAAAAGGCAGAAGCCGTAGCAGCTCTGTTCTGCATCTGCCGCCCTTTCCTCTCCATGTGTCCCCTGCTGCAGACCTCCAGGATGGGTGTCCCTACTGCCCAGCCTCTGTCCACTCCCAGCTTCCAGTGATCAGGCTCCTACTCTCTCTCTCTCTCTGAGAAGAGTGTTCTTGTAACTCTTACCAATGCTCTTCTCATTTCCAAACCCAACACTCTCTTCACTTCCCAGGGGTGTAGGCTTTTGTGTGGCAGATGGGGTGCTGTCTGCTCCCTTCTTCCAGGATCTCCATCCTCCCTTCCTTTGGCTTTGGAGATGACTGCTGCCCCCGAGTTGCCTCACCCTCTGACATTTTCTTCTCAATTGCAATTGTATGACCATCTTTCATGTTCTCCTCCTTTGCCTATTCCCCAAATGCTGGTGTTCCTCAGTTCTCGTTTGACGTGAGGCTTGCATCTGTTTCCACGTTTCTCCCTGTCCTGGTTCCTCACACTTGTGTGTCTCCAGCTTGGATCTTCTGGTGAGCCCAGTCCTGTACCTGAGTACCACCACGTGGATGCCGCACAGGTCCCTCACCTCCATCATGTCCTAACTGAACCTGTGATCCTTCCTCCCTAACAGGACTGCTCCTTCTTCATTTCCCTTTCGCATAAGCCAATCCACGGTCTGTTCATTTGGCTAGAAATCTAAGACTCCATCTGTACCTTCTTTCTCCTTTACTTTGCCACCAACAAAATAAATATGGTGTTCTTCAGACCCCACCTCCAGCCCCACTTATCTCTCTTCCTCTTCTTTCCTGACATCCTCAATAGTTCTTGTCCCAGTCCAGGCTGTTCTTCTTATCTGGTCTTTTGTTGTAGACTCCTCATTGATCTCCCTTCCTTTGGTTTGTTTCCCTCTCATTCCTCCATCACACACCTGGAGGCTTCTACAGTGATTTTTCTAAAGTGCAACTTATATCCTTCCTTCACTTAAAATTCCAAGGTAGTTGCTGCAGAGTAAAGTCCAAACTTCTCAGCATGCCATACATGACCTTTTCTGCTATGGCCCCTGCTAACCCTCACCACGGCCCCTTCACCCTATGCCAAACTCCCTGGGGTCCTCGGAGCATGCTGGATTCTTTTATATCTCTAGGTCCTTGCCCATGCTCCTCTTTCTGCCTGGTGATCATCTCCTCAACCTAGAGTCTTGGGGGGCTCTGTCTCTCATCCCTAGTGTCTCATGCAGTGCTGGGCATGTGGTAGCCACTCTTCAAATCTTTGTTGAATGAATGAATAAATGAATATATCTTGAATGAGTAGAGATTACATAATAATTCTTCCACATTATGACAGGTGCTCTGGTATGAGTTGCAGAAGACTATAACTTTCGATAAGTCAGTGAACCGCTCTGAGGTCAATTTTCTCATCAATAAAATTTGGTTTACAGTACATCAGATTCAAGGCTGAGAGATGGGCTTGATCATGTTTTGAGGTTTCTCTAAGATTCAGAACACTATTACATGCATAGGATTTATTAGTCCAGATCTTTCTCCTATCCTGAAAGTGTTTCTGTAAAATGTATTTTAAATAATATTGGAATGTATTGAGTACTAGTTATATTAAATTCTTATCCACTAAGTGCCTTGAGAGAGTAATTGTGTTATCCTCTCAGCAATCCACTGAGAAGATATTTTCATTATTCCCATTTTGCAGATAAAAAGATTGAGGTCTAGGGTTTCTAGCCAGTAGGTGGTGGAGCCAGGACTCAGATTCTTACTTGTACTATGACTAACCTTTGATTTACCCCACTCAATACTGTCTCAGTTTTTGAAACTGTATTTGAGGGCAAAGCTTCATGTTATCAGAATATAAGCCAGGAGCTGGCAAACTTTTTCTGTGCATGGACTGAGAGTGAGTATTTTATGCTTTTCTATTGCATATTCTTTCTTAGGGGGAGGGGAGAAAGGTTTTTGTTTTGCTTTGCATAACCTTTTAAAAATGTAAAACTCATCTTTAGTTTATGAAGCATACAAAAACAAGTCATGGGGAAGCCAAATGACTTTGTCCTTGGTACAGTTAGCCTTTTTCTCACCAAGTCAGACTGTTTTTTTTTCTGTTAAAACATTGAAACAGCACGAGGAATTAATTGATGTTTTAGTAATTCTTGCTAGATAAAGATCAAGCAATGTAATTCCACAGCAAACAGACCGACAGTCCCAGCCTCCCTTGCAGCATCCTATAAGGGTTCCATTAAATACTGACCAGTCAGCCCCAAAATGTCAATGTCTGCTCTGTGAATTGTTTGTTTTATGGAGTGGCACTTACTGTAGGGACCAAACATCTTAACTTCCTCCTTCTGTTCTCAGTAATTTACATAAGGGCTAAGGGCTTCCCTCAAAAAGATCTGAGATAAAGTAGGGAAGGGGACCCATGATCTTGGTTTGGTCTTAAATTTAAATCAATCGACAAATTAAGTATGTACAGAGAAACCGCAAAAAATTCAAGCTAGAACTTCCATTTGATCATGCAATCCCATTACTGGGCATCTACCCAGAAGGGAAAAAATCCTTTTATCATAAGGACACTTTCACTAGACTGTTTATTGCAGCTCAATTTACAATCACCAAAATGTGGAAACAGCCTAAATGCCCACCAACCCAGGAATGGATTACCAAACTGTGGTATATGTACAATATGGAATACTATTCAGCCATTAAAAAAATGGAGACTTTATAGCCTTTGTATTAACCTGGATGGAAGTGGAACACATTATTCTTAGTAAAGCATCACAAGAATGGAGAAGCATGAATCCTATGTATTCAATTTTGAGATGAGGACAATTAATGATAATTAACGACCTAGTGGGGGGTAGGGGATGGGGAGAGCAGAGAGTGAGAGAAGAAGGGAGGAGGGTGGGGGAAAGGAAGAGCAGAGAGAGGGAAGGAGGGATTGGGGTAGGGTCTTGGGGGCAAAGCACAATTGTAAGAGGGACTTTACCTAACAAATGCAATCAGTGTAACCTGTTTTCTTGTACCCTCAATGAATCCCTAACAATAAAAAAAAAATTAAGCATGTACTGAAGAGGCTTGGTGAATCACACCTGTAATCTTAGCACTCTGGGAGGCCGAGGCAGGCAGATTGCTTGAGCTCAGAAATTCAAGACCAGCCTGAACAAATGCAAGACCCCATCTCTACTAAAAATAGGAAAACTAGCTGGGTGTCATGATGGGTGTCTGTAATCCCAGCAACTAGGAAGACTGAGGCAAGAGGATAGCTTGAACCTAGGAGTTTGAGGTTGCTATGAGCTATGACTCCATGGCACTTTCTACCCAGGGTGACAGAGTGAAACTCTGTCTCAGAAAAAAAGAAAGAAAGAAAAAAGTAACATGTAAATAAATTAAAAGAGGAAAAAAAAAGAAAAAGAAAAATATAGGAGTGGCCTGGCTCTGGCTGTGGAGAGGGCAAGGGCTCCTAAAAAAACAAAAAGTTTACTTAACATCTCATGCCAAACCTCTAGTGTTGCATCTAGGACAATCTGAAGAAATTTTAAATTCACACAGAGGTGGAGGGAAACTCAGTGTTTCTTAACTCTTTGGGCCAAGAGACCCCTCTGGGTATGGAAAAACCACAATAGGTCTTATAGTGCCTGGGTGAGACCCACAATAATTGATGTTCATTCTCAGAGGATTCTTACTCTCCCAGAAGTCTAACCACAGGCTCAGATTCAAACACCCTGCTTTAAACAATTGGAGAAAAATGAAATGCTTAAGTATGTTGTATTGATTAAAGAACCAGTACTCTCTTGAGCCTGGGTTCCCTGTGGAGACACATGTTCTCAAGCTACCCACCCACCTTGATGGTTCAAGGCCATCACTCGGTCACTGGTAGGAAAGATCTGTATCCCTGGGCCTGCAGTCTCTGCCACTTGAGCTGATGTGAGCTGAGCACGGTGCCCCTGGGCTGGCTCCCTGCATGCTTCCTGCTCCTTATCTCTACGTGGCGTGTTTTCCAGCCTGCGCATCTAATGGGAGGTCATGGTTCTCTAGCTTGGCGTTTTCCTCTGAGTGTTTACCACCAGTCAAGGACAGTCCTCTGGGAAGAGGGAAACACATGCTGTCTCCTCAGACTACTGTTCAATGGAGCATGTGTTCAAAATAAATTTTATTCTCCCTTCAAAATTGTGACCTTTGCAGCACCCCCCCCCCAATCCGTGGAGAGAGAACAGCAGAAGCGAGCTGTGAGTGAGAGGTCCTGGGGTGCCCATAGTGGGTACCTGAGGATCGTCCCTGGTTATGCCTGGCACCTGGGCAGTAGGGAGCAGCAGTGCCTGATGAGCCAATTCTCGAGCCTGGTCTGAGGCTGTTGCATGCTTATTCTCATGGCTGCTGTAGTGGGTTGAATAGTGCCCCCCACATATTCACATCCACCTTGCTTATGTGAGGATGGAGTATTTGCAGGATCTTGAGATGAAATCATACTGGATTTCGTATGGCCCCTAAGCCCAGTGACTGGTGCCCTTACAGGGAGAGAATACACGAGAAACAGAGGGAAGGGCTCCCTGTGAAGAGGGAGGCACAGGTTTGAGTGTTGCTACCATGACCAAAAGTCATCTGGAGCCACCAGAAGCTGGAAGGTGGCTAGGAGGACTTTTTCTCTACAGGCTTTGGAGGGAAATGGCTCTGGTAAAAGTTTGATCGAAGTCTAGTTCTGGCCTCCAGAACTATGGAAGAACACATTTCTGTGTTGTAAGCCTTCAGTTTGTGGGACTTTGTTACAGCCTCACAAAGCTCATATAGTTACCTTCTAATTATAGCAAATGAGGGGTGGGCCGGCTCCTGCCTGCATGGGGACCTTGACTCCTGGGTGCGCCAGGTATTGTCCATGGAGAAATGACTGACGTCCTAGAGGCTCTGATTTGAGGAACCCACAGGTCTTAGAGGTGCTAATTTATTGAAATATTTAGCAAGTCACTTGAACTTTTTGTATATTGGTGTCTGTGGCACAATATGAAGCCAAATATTCCCTACCTGTTCCCCACCCGAGTTGCTACCAGAACCTCAGAAATCCTAGCTGGTGATCCAGCCTCGTGATCAGAACTGCTTCCTCCTCTCCAAACACACTCTGCCTTTTTCTTTCTTCTTCCAATGTCTTTGCTCAAAATTTCCTCTCCAGCTGGGATAATCCTCATATTCATCATTCTCAGCACTAAACTCACAATAAATTGGATAATTATTTGTGTGCCTGTCTTATCTTTTACTCTAGACTGTAAGTCACTTGAGGTAGGGATCATTCACATGCACCCCACAGCATTTTGTAAAGTTCTCGTTTATAATTCATGTCACACATTATCCAATATAAAGCAAGAGTTTAAATCCAATATAAATGCTAAGGGTAATGTGCTCATTTTGATATTTTTAAATGGCAAAGAATCATGTTTTTCCTCATGTGGCTTTTTTCCCCTCTTAGGTCACTTCCAAAATGTCACTGAGTTTGGTTAAAATTACAAAAGATTGTATCATGTTATGGAGAGAAGTCAGGCTTTAGAATCAGTTACCTGGATTTTCATCCTCATTCCGCCATCTGCTGCTTGTGCCAATGCTTGATGTGTGCATGGATTCAGATTACTCTTATCAGCGAGGGGGTCGTAAGTAAAGCTCACCTCACTAAGTGTTGAGGGGTAAATGATCCCTGGCAGATAGATCAGAACCATTAGATGTCAGCTCTCTTTATCCCCTTTATCTATTTGTATTGGTTCTATTTTAATTCAAGATGACGTATATTCAATGCAAGGTATTTCCTGATATCTAGAAATAACGACAAATACCTATGTTTCTTATTGTATGTCAGGTAATATGCTAAGTACATACATAAATTAACTCTTAGGTAGGTACTATTATTCTTCTCATTTACCAGATAAGGAAAAACTGGGTCTCAGAGAAGTTAGGTGACTTGTCCAGGCTTTCTCAGTTAGCTGGGGGTGATTTCAGGTAGTATGGCTTCAGAGTTCTGCATCCACGATATTGAAATAAACACGCAGAGAAACAGATGGACCTATTGAGTGGCCCGGCTGGAACCCAACTCTGCTTTGTTTGTTTGCTTTAATCAGTGGTAGAATCTTTACAAATGACTTTGCTGATCCTTTTGCATCAATAATGGGAGCAACAGCAAACACTCAAACTCATTTAGCAGTGATTAAAAGTCTCCTTTTTAGGACTATTTTAGGAAAAAACAGGTTGTCAAAAATAATGGTCAAGTGTGTGGGTTTTGGTACAGACAGAACTGAGTTTGAAACCACCTGCTAACCCTAAATGTGGGGCTGGATAACCTCTCTCAAGCTCTGTTTCCTCTCTGGTAAGTTCCTCAGAGAGTTACTGTGGGGATCAAGTGAGAGAGAGTGTGTACACTTCCTGGTCAAAGTAACTCCTGATAAATGGGGTTTTACCGTAGTGAAAAATCATCTAGCCAGTAGTCTTTGACTTATTATCTTTATATGCTTGCATGCCATAATCGCTTGCTTGTGAAATATGTAATTCCTTTTAAATAATAATGAAAATACCAACATTTGAAAATGATAAATCCTTTGTTTTTGTAAATTAAAGTACAGTAAAGGTGAACTCTGCATTAATGCCACTTTTGCTAGCGTTTTCACATTGTTTCCTAAGGAAGGAGAAAGGGGTACGGTTAATTGGTGAGGAGGGAATTGTGCACCAACCTAGGTAGAGGCAAGGAAATGTCAGATGTCAGGTGTGAGATGGTAGAAAAACAAACTGAGGCCTTTAGCACTCATCTGATTCCCGGCTTTAGTGGTAAAGAATCGACCTGTGGGTTATGGTCACCTGAGAGGGCCAAAGATTAATCTATGTGCAGTGTCCTAAACATTGTTTGCAGAAGTAGTAAAAAATTTGTCTGGCTCTTACTTATATAACCTATTTTTTAATATATGTATGTGTATATGCATGTTCATTATACATATATATGCCATTGGAATTAATAAAATAAAAGGCCATTTAATGGCATAATTGATTGCTTTAGCTGCTTGTTGTAGTTTTCTGATCAGCAAGTTCTGAAAGCACTATCATTTGCAGGGAAAAGAAATTTGATATTAAAAAGGGCGCAGCATATACATGTTAATAGAAAAGAATCCAAACTCTGTAAAACAATTTGAAGAAGTCTGTTCTGAGCTAAATATGTGTGATCATTGTCTAAGAAGCCTTGAGGAAGTGCTCTTGCCTTGGTTGGGTTACAGTTTGGTTTTATAAATTTGGGGGACACAGGTATTACATGTTAAAGTCATTAATACATGGAGGCATACAATTGTTTGGTCCCAAAAGAAAAGACAACTACAAGTAGAGAATTATAGGTTTTAGGTGGGATTAAAGATTCTTTGATTTGCAATTTGTTAATAAAATGAAGCTTTGTCTAAAGGCTTGGAATGTTTAAAGATAAGGAAGTCTTGTTGATCAGAGACAAGCTACTAGGCACATATTTAGACTCCAGTGATCTGTTAAATAAATTTAAGATCTGCAGGTGTGTTTTAAGCTTTGTCTTACATGGCCTGAGGCTTGTTAATGAGTTATAAAGGATATCTCCAAGAAGGGAGGGGGTATGACAAGGCATGTCTGACTTCCCTTCTTATGGCCAGCAACTCAGCTTTAAGGAATTTCTTGGGTCCCCTTGGCTAAGAAGAAGTCCATTTAGTTGGTTGGGGGAATGAAGATTTTATTTTAGTTTAAAGTCAAAAATATGACAGAGTTGCCACTCCCTGATGGAAGTGTGAGGCATGGTCTCTGACATGCTCAGCTGCTCAATGACCATTTCTGTCCTTTCTCCTGAAGTGGTGGAATACACTTGTCAGGGAAGAGGCATGAGCCAAGACTATGGACCAGGAGTAAAATAATCAGAACTCTGGACGGATCTAAACTGAAATCAAGATCTCAGGCTATGGGAACACAGCACTGTTGAGGGCCTTCTTGGCAATAATTCTTGTATTTACAGATATCCGGGTTGTTTTCAAGAAGATCTGCTCAAGTTAGTGTTGAGGCTATAAAGCTCTAGGGGTAAGAGCTGCATAGGGCTTGCCTAAGAGGCAGAGTTTCTAGCCAGTTGGGCTAGAGATTGGGGGTCCAAGGGGATGCTGGAAATGGAATAAAGAACCAAGGACTAGAAGAGAGGGATGCAGAGGTGCTGCCCACACTCAGGTGGTAACAGTAAGCAGGCTGTAGCCTGGTGCCCAGGAAGATCCTGGCAGCAGAATCTTCTCTAGACACAACTAACACAATTTATGTGGGGCATGGGCTCCTACAGAATTCCAGAGAGGGCCCCCCCATTTCAGAAACTAGTGGTACTGGGTCCATAGGACAGGCTATTTGTCACAGCTGAGTAGATCAGTTAGTCAGAAATATATGTATGCATTTTCCTTCTCTCAGCATCCTGGATGGGTGATCACACATTCTCAGCACATGCATCTTCAGTCACATTCTACTTAGGAGAAGAAATTTGTTGTATTTTTTTTTTTTAAATTGGAGATGGGGTCCCAGTAGGGTGTTTCAGCTTGTCCTACATGGCTATTTGGACAGAGGTAAGGTTGTAATGTCATTTCGTAAGTTTGTGAGATTCTGAGTTAGGACCTGATTATTTATGCAGAACGTTGCAATAGCACATTGTTATACAAATAAACCAGGTGTATGGGAAGTGTGTGGGCGTATGTGTGACAATGAGAGGAACACACTCAGATTCAAGTGAAACAGAGATAGAAACTAGAGGGGAGAGAAATTTCTTCTATTTTGAAAGTTATGGACCTGCAGTGTAAAAGTTGTCCTCCAACTCCATACTTCTAGAATTTTTTCCATCTTCGTTTTCTTCAGTTTTTATTATTTTTAAAACCAGTAATCACTGTGCATGTGTGATGTGCCAGATACTGGGCTAAGTGATTGATATACAATATAACGCCTAATCCTTGCAGCAGCAGATCATTCATTAAATCACCTTCTTAAGGTTATTGATTCATATGAGGCTGAGTAAAAGTCGAACCATATTTTGATGGGTTTGAAAGTCCTTTTCTATATCTCTGTGATTTTGTAAAATATATATTTGGTTTTCATCCCTATCTCCTGGCATATAATTGTCCAAATCCTTTGAATCTCCACAGTGATGTCTTTTGTATGCTAGTGAGTTGACTGATGGTGAACAGCTCATAGGTAGCTTCAGGACAAGAGCTGATCACCAGAAAGACCAAGGCAAGATTAGAAAGTTAGAACTTTCAGCCTCATGCCTCAACCTCAGGGGAGTGCACAGGGGCTGAAGGTGAAGTTAATCAACAATGGCCAGTGATATAATCAATTATGTCTACTTAAAGGAACTTCCATAAAATCCCCAAAGGACAGGATTTGGAGAGATTCTGGATAACTAAACCTCTGGAGGCTCTTAGAGGGTGATGCACTCACAAAGGAAATAGGGGTAATGATCACCTGTCCCCATGCCACACCTTACACATCTGTTCATTACCTCCTTTCTCATAAATCTGAGTTCTGTAAGCTGCTGTATAGCACATGAGTGAACCCAAGGAGGGGCTTATGGGAACCCCAGTTTGCAGTTGGTGGGTGAGAAGAATAGGTAAAACAACCTGGGGTTTGTTTGAGACTACCACCAAAAGTGGGGCAGGCTTATGGGACTGAGCCCTCAATCCATGGGATCCGACACAATCTCTAGGTAGGAAATATCAGGATTGAATTTAATTAAAGGACACCAAGCTAATGTCTGCAGACTTGATTGATTGTTGATGGGGAGAAATTTATATACACTTCTTGGTGACTAGAGGTCTACAACAGTCAACCCAGAGTCTTCTGTATTGATTATTGGGTGAGGTTATTGTGGCAGACACTGGGTTTATTTTTTCTACTTGAGCCCCTATTCTCATTTCCTGATTTCCACATTTTTCTGTACTCAAGACTTACTTCCACTTATTAGAAGATTAGAAACTAGAATAGAATCTTAGAATTACTGTTGAAACCCTTCTCTGAAATTGTGTGTAATGAGATGACAAATTTAACTTCCAACCTAATATAGACATGCAGAAGATTAAAATACGGAATTTTACCTTTGTCTGTGATTAATTTGCTTTTTCTCCTGAACTTTCACATAGAGGGAAAAGAAATCAACTAAATGTCCAGTCTTATATAACTTTAGTTCAATTTCAAAAGTCAAAAAGTTAAATAGTCCTTTCTGATAATGTTCAATCTCTCCCTCAGGGGGGAAAGGCCCTCTTTCTCTTTGGCATTTGGGCATACAGGAGATGGGTAGGTGGCTTGGCAATGGGAAGTTATATAAGTTAGGATATGTCATGCTAGCCTCTGTAACGACACCCCCGTACACACATCCCAATCAAAAATCTCTCCTCACATAAGGGAGGTTTATTTCTGCTTCTTATCACAGTTTGTTGTGGAAATGATGGCTTTTCTTCAAGTGATGATTCAGGCTTTCTTTTCTTCATTTTTTTTCCCCCCTCAAACTGTGTGCATGCATGTGTCTCTCTCCATCCCTCTCTTTCTTCCTTCAGTGCATCACCTTAGTGCTTCCAGTGGAAGAGGAAAGAAAAGTGAATAAAGCAAATGTGCATAGGTTGATGGCCAGGCCTGAAATGGTAGGAATTATCACTGCAAAGAACCTGGTCACAAGGTTTCACTTAGCTGCAAGGGAAGCTAGTACATGTAGTTTTCCTATGTTCTCAGGAAGAGGAAGCAGTATTGTGGGATCTAGCCAGGGTCTGCTACAGTGAGGAATTATTTTCTAGCCTTCCAGTTATGGCATCCTGTGAGTTCAAGCTGGTAGTAGCCCTTGTCTGCCTGATCCCTCGTCTGTTTCTGAGGTTCAAGCCTATTTCTTTGGCCCATCTGACACTTCCAGTGGAGCATCCTGAGTGAGTTGCTCTTACCTTGGCTCCCATTGCTATCTTACTGCTGAGCTTCACACCATGTATCTCATTAGTCTGTTGACCAGACAAAGTCTACTGCCAGGTCCTCCTGGAGGGGGGAGTCATCTTGCTCTGCCATAGGAGTTCTCATGGGGGATCCAGTGACTCTCAACTCAGTAGTTATATCAACCAGGAGCTCCTGGTGATTTATATACCTCAATATTGGACTTCCCTCTGCTTAACCACATCCAGGTACTATTGTCTGACTAAGGTCCAGGCGGTGGGAGGTTAACTGTTAACAGAACTCCCCCCAGAGTCCCCCAAAGCCACAGGTTACATGGCTCCTCCCATTACTGTTGCCACTAACTTACAGGTTGACCTTCTCTTTTTGAACCTAAGTCCAGAAAGGAGAAGTAGGGTGACTCTGTTGTTCTCTGTGCCTCTTCCCTTCCTTCCCACCAGACTCAGGATTCAACCTGATCTTCTCCTTCCCTCTGCCCTAGGCTTTCCTTCACAGAGTAGCTTCCTCATTGTAGAAAAAGCACCCATGGCTGAGTCCAGGTGCTGACTGAGACCAGCTGTTGATGTGCTAAAGAAGGAGATAAAGAGATTTGGATAATTCTTTCTCAAGACAATAGCCTGGCTGGCTGACAATTGTAGAGCTTCCAAAATCTAGATTTTGACTTTCAAAATTGAATATCACTGCATTTTTCTTTTTATAATTCCATAACAATTTCTAATCTTCCTGAGTAGGCAGATGCTGAGGAAAGGAAAGGAATGTGCACTCAGACAAAAGAGAAGCCACATTAATTTGAACATACCTCAGTTTAATGAGGATTCTTCTAGGATTGTGGGCCAAGATACATTTATTTAACAATTATCAATTATGTTCTGGACACTATTCTAGGCAATGGGGAGACTGTAGTTGACTAAGCAAATAAAAATCTTTGCCCTTAAGAAGCCTGTATTATAGTGGAGTGGAGGGACAGAAAAAAGCAAAGTTTACTTATGATTATTTATGTATTACATTTATACATCTAATGATAAATAATTATCATTATTTGTGAATACTAAGGGAAAAAATGAAGCAGAAGAGGAGGAGATATGAGACAGCAGGTGAAATGCTAGAAAGAATAGACAAGGTATGCCTGTCTCAAGGTATTACCTGGAGGGGATGGGGGTGAGCTGTGCCAAATTTTGGAGAAAGAATATTTTAGACAGAGGGCACTATAGGGTGAAGCTCCAGAGCAGAAGCCTTTCTGGCTTCCTAGAAGAATATAGGAGGTCAGGGGCTGAACCTGCAGTGGGGAGAGAGGCAGGAGATAGGATGAGTAATGCGGTGGGGGTGCCAGTGATGCTGAGCCTCTCTCTTTCTTTTAAGCCAGAGGTGAAACTACCAGGGTGATCTTATCTGACTTCCTTCTTAACAGAACTGCTCCATGCTAGCATCATCCTTAGGGTTAGATGGCCCATCTGCTTCCACTGGAATTGTTACCATAGCAGGATATATGCCTTCATAGGGAAGTCCACAGAGGTGGGCAGGCTTAATTGTCAGGAGAATCTTCCCTTTTTCTCACTTCCTATAAGGACAAGAATTGACAATCTACTACTGCCCACAAGCCAAATCTTCCCTCACCCTTCTTTGTACTAAGGGTTTATCAGAACACAGTCAGGCTTATTCATTTATACATTGTCTATGGCTGCTTTTGTGCTACAATGGCAGAGTTATTAAATAAGAGTTAAATAGTGGCAGCAACAGATACGATCTTGTATGCAAAACTTAAAATATTTACTGTCTTTTAAGAAAGGGCTTGCTGACCCCCATTATGGGAAACAAATACTAAGACAACTAAGAAAGAATTCCAAAAGCATATGAGATGTGGGGCTAAAATAGGTTTGAGACTAAAAGACATCAAAATAGGGCATGAATTATTTATACTGAAAATATATCACAAGATGAAAAGAAAATAGAACTTTAGTTGAAATATGACTTCTTAGAAGTTTGGAGATTTGTGGATGTCAGGAATGAACTTAATAAAATTGCTACACAGGTGGCAACATTGGTAGAAGAGTTTATCAGTTGAATATCTTATTTTCCCAGAAAGAAAGCTAGTGGATCACACTCTAAGTTGAAAAATTCTGTCACGGGTTAGCTTGGATGCATCTACATTTGACCTGATTTGTTAATTGCCTTGTCTTCATTTTAAGTGCATTGCTTGAGTATATGCTGATTTAGTCTAAGAAATCATCAACCCTTTTTCATTATCAGCTCCTATATATTAATGTCAGGTAACAGCTGGTAATAGCCTTAGAAGTCTTAGAAATGTGTTTAAGTCCACAAAAATAATGGGGGCTTTCTTGTCCTTTCAGAGACAATTCCATGCTTCATTCTCTTCTGCTTCACATTACCAACCTGGCTTGAGGCAGCCTCGTGAGAGGACACTTCTTGCTAATGCAGGACCACCAGGCCCTGGGTGGACACTGTCAGCTCCCTTCTTACCTGACCCCTTCGTGAAGCAGCTGCTGGGCCTCTTAAGTGCCTGGTTTTACCAGTTTAATTGGTTCCACTCAATGCACACACTGTCACCAAGACATTTTCCAAATTACTTATAATTAATGCTCTAGTCATTACAAATGAGCTATCTCAGGCCGAGTCCAATTCTCTATGCAGTGGTTTACACAGGCTGCAGAGTCACAGTGGGGTCACAGGTACCACTGTCATCTGAGAAGAGAAAGCTGTTGCCCAGAGTTGTATCTGTGGGTGTTAATAAAGTCATGTTGGTAAATGGTTTATCATAAATGGTAATTACATAATGTACTTTCTACAGTTTTGTATAGTTAAGGACTTAACAGAGTACCATTCAGGTAGGGTGATTCTCACTATTCCGGTAATATGCACTTCCACTGCAGTGGCTCAGCTGCTATACCTTGGAGTCCTGTTGCCCCTGGATGTTAACACCATAAACCCACTCACCCAAGTTCATAGGAGTGCCTGTGGTCAAGTCTGGGCCAGACCCATGTAACAACTTTGTAGAAGTTAACCCTGTCTTAATCCTGTGAAAGATGAGGCTGCAGGGCCATCTCTGGCCTTGATTTAACAAACTTCATAGAAGTTTATAATGATAGCATTCAAGAACTTCCTGTATGAAGTTGATCCAGGTGAAAAGCAGAGATCTTTCTTTCCTTAAGAGGTTTTGTGTATGTGTCAGTGTCAAAGGAGTTGGATCTTGCTGGTCCTGCTGGTCTCACCTATCCTGTATCTCCATAGGTTAATAAGTTCTTGACCCTATGAGTATTTAAATTTATTCATCAGGCATAAACTAATACAAATTCTACCAGGGTGGTCTCCCAGAACACACAACCCAGTATGAGGGACTAAATCTGGCCCAGGGCATACTTAATACTCAATACTGTGAGCTGAGGTAACTTTCTGTTGTACCATATTCATTGGATGAACTTAGAAGTAGTAGAGACCATTATAGCCACCAGGTAACTTTTAAGCTGGGCTGTAAAGATAGGAAGAAGCAGAGAATGTAGAATTGAGCAGGACATACCAGAAGAAGGGATAACTTGTACAAAAGCAAGAAAATAGAAAAGCAAAAGAAGTGTTCAAGGGATAAGTTGTGGGTAAGGTGGCTATAGTGCTGGGTGTATGAAGAAGAGAATGATAAACTAGATTTAGAAACAACCTATTGTGTGCCAGACCCTTTCTTGGTGCTATGAATGACATAAAGAGAAATGGGACAACACAGAGATGAAATAGGCATAGTTCTTACCTTTAAGGAGCTTAACATCAGGGTGGGCTCACATAGAGCATCATGACAGCAGCAATAGTTTGCTCAGGCAATAGACTTGCATCCTGAGTGACATTCTAGAAGAGACACTATGTGCCCTACCCATGGTGTTTGTTGCTGCCACAGTAGGGGAGCTGAGATAAGAGGATTCTAAGCTGTCATTGTTAATTGTACATGTCAACCTGACTAGACTACAGGGTGCCCAGACATTTGTCCAAACGTTATTTTTGGTATGTCTATGAGAGTGTTTCCAAATGAGATTGAGTAACTAAAATGTAGGCCTCATTCAATCTACTAAAGAGTTGAATAGAGCAAAAGAACGTAGAAAGAGGGAACTCCTCATATTGGCCTTTTTGAGCTGGAACACTGATCTTTTCTGGTCTTTGCCCTGGGATTGCAACTTTAGTTTTCCTTAGGTTTCAAGCTTGTTGTCTTTCAGACTGGAATTTATACTATTGGCTTTCCTTGATTCTCGGGCCTTCAGACTCAGACTAGAACCACGCATGGGTTTTCTGGGTCCAACTCGCTGATTACAGATCTTGGAACTTCTCAGCCTCCATAACTGCATATGCCAATTCCTTGTACAGATGTATAGATTGCATTTTATTGTTTGTATTTATATCATATTCTTTTTCTGTAGAGAATCCTGATTAATTCATAAGCCCAGCTGATGTTCAGGAAGAAACCACTAGTCTCCAGTTTTCACACTCCCTGGAAAACAGGGTGTTCTCAGCTCTGAAGAGTTCAGGGCGTGTTGCTGTAGGGAAGTGGGGTTCTTCAGAGAACATGAGGTTCCCACTCCTGGCTTCTAGCCCCTTTGGTCCACCCTCAAGACTTTGGCACCTCCCCACTTCAGGATCTTTTGAGGGAAAACTTTGACTTCAATTCCCAGGATGCAGGGAGCCATCTGGAAAATAAGGTCTTTTCTCTGGTGTTGCAGGGAACTGCACTTGAATACACACAACTAAAAGGAAATACTCTTCATTTTTTTTCTCTTTGTCATATCAAAAGATTTTGCTATTAATTAGAAATTTTTCCTTAAATATTTTCACTTTGTCCCAACTGTGGTAAATGAAGCTAAAAGCAGAAAAATAAAAACAGCTCTTAGGCACAGGGGTGTCTCTGGTGGCCCACACAGCTCTGGCTCTGTCTGGTGAGTCAAACTGGATTTGTTTGTTCTCAGCCCCATCCATGCGTCTACATGGAAACACACAGGGAGGTGTGGAATTGCACTGAAGGATATTTTTATACCATGTCAGAAAGATGTGGTTTCTGTCCAATGCAACACAGACATAAAAAAAAGCACTTTGTAGTTATAAAATCTTTCATCTTAGCCCAAAGTGCTAGCCCTATCCATTTTACTTACCCCCAGTTCATGAAGTCAGAAGTTGTAAGGATGATGCCCCCTCATTTGACAACAAAAAAATTTCGGACAAGGTGGAGTAAGTGATTTGTTATCTGTCATACAGTGGAAAATCTGGATTAGAAACCTGGTTTTTCTCTCCTTCTCTTCTTTCATTCCACTCATTTCTCAAACTTCTTCCCTTTCCTCCTTCATCAGATGTCTGTAGAAAACCGAGGGGAAATTTCCTAGGTGCCCATGATTCGGGAATGAGGAAGACACATCTGCAGCCTCGGAGGCTTTCTCAGCAAAACAGGAAACTCTGATGTGGTAACCCCTAAGTAGAGTGCAATGCTGGGGAGTGAGAGGACAGGCCCAAGCTGCAGGATATCTTATGTGGGGGCAAATAAGGCATGCTAGAGTGTTTGTGGAAGAATTTACCCTGCAATTAGCACTTGAATAGGGACTGAAGTAAGTACAGGGGTTTCACAGGTGAGAGAAAAGAAGGGCATTTCAGACAGAGGGAACAGTATGCAAAAACTCAGCCTTGTGCAAGGACAACCTGTGGTCAGAGAATTTCAAGACTGTCAGCTGGGTTGAAGCATTAAGGGCTCCCTCTACCCAGCTGATGCTAACTCCCAGCAGGAAATACAAACCCTCTAATCATAGCGTAGCCACAAGAACGGAGTCCAGGCAACGTGTTGTAAACACTGCCTGACACAGATTAATCTGTGTTGCCCCTTGCCAGCCTTTGATGACTGTTCCTCTTTCTTCAACAATGAAGAGAGTCATGTCAGTCTAATGACTGTCATATTATCTCCCATTAACTTCATTATTGGACACTAACTGTTTCTAGTAATAATTCATTCACTGGTAATGAGTCGGTGTGCAATGCCTGGATAATTACTGTCATAAATGCCATCAGATGGGTGCTCTGGGGTGCTTTCTCCTTCTGAGATTGGGGCACAAATCGGTTGAGGGCTTAGAGCTTGTGGGGTTTTCCTGGATGTGACAGAGGAAAATCTTCTTGTGAGTGACAGGAAAAGAGATTTCTCCTGGAGACTCTGAAAATCCTTAATACATTTTTTTCTCCTGCCCTTGGTCTTCTGAACAGCCACAAGATCTGAGAGTGTGTGTGTGCATGTGTGATGGCTGTGTATGTGCACAGCCATTGCTCAGTGGAAACATCAAGCCTTTCTCTCACTCTAAGGATAGTAGTTGATACATGGTGTCTGGCTAGAAGTTTCTAGTGAATTAAGTTTTATAACCCATAACTCAGGCAAGGTTCGACTGCCAAATTACTCAAATCTCCACTCTCATTATCTACATTTATTTGTGAGCAGAGATATGGTGCTTGTTTAGGAGGCCAAGGATGAGGTTTCTAAAATTACCTGTGGTTGAGAATGACGGTAGAAAGAGGAATTAAATCTGGCATAGAATTTAGGGGTGAGGCTGATGTGAATGCGGGGAAGGAGAGAAGATGGACAGAGGCAAACGAAGACAACTCCCAATGAGCGTCAGATCTCAGGTCAGCCTGCTATGCCCTCCCGCCACCACTGGGGGTAAAGAGCACTTTCACCAGAAGCAAACCACTCAGACCCCATAACCTGAGAGGTTTGGCCTGTCCAGAAATGAGTACAACTTTGTTCTTCTGTGCAAACTTATACCTTCTCTAGACCAGAATGTGTTTGTGAACATTTATAAATAGTGACCAAGAATTTTTTTCTTGCATAATAATATTTGACCTCAAATTTACAGAATTGAGTTGAATCAGAGTCCTCAATTCATGATACAATATTAACATCAGTCTATGCAAACGGTTCTGTTTGCCCATTCCTCACCAACAGTTAGCCCCACCGTTTTGAGAACATCGTTATCACCAGGGTTGTGGATTTGGTTCTGGTCTGGTACATCAGTATGTGCTTCAGTAACAAGACTCTGACCTCACCATATGTTGGTCGTGAAAAGTATCAGAGAGTTGGAAGTCTGATCCCCTTTTAACTTCTCCCTCTGCATCACCAGAGAAAAAATGAATACATTGGATTCTTGCTTCTCCTTTCTTAGGATATTTTATTAAGAAGAATGTGTTCCAACTCTATCCAGGTTAATACAAAAGATGTAAAGTCTCCCTTTTTTTAAAATGGACAATAGCAGTCCTTGGCATACATATACCACTGCTTGTTGTTCCATTCTTGTACAACGTTAGGGTGTATGGTACACATCTTGGGGGCTGGACACAATTATAAGAGGGGCTTTACTTAACAAATGCAAACAAAGCAACCAAATTCGTTATCCCCTCAATTAACCTGAAACAATAAAAAAATAGAACTAAAGGCATAGATGAGCAATAGAAGTCATTTTTGTGTAGGGCAAGGATCATCATAAATGGGCTAGTCCATTGACAAATGGAACTTTATTATATGTAGAGAAAGCATGATTCATGACTTAATGACAAAAGGAATTTAGATAAGCATTTTATGGAGTTGGAAATCAGTGACCTCCAACACCAAAATGATGAAATAGCCTCACTTTTTAACTCATTTGGATTGTTATTCTTCATTTCTTATTTTTTTCACCTTGTTAATTATCCACATAGTTGAAATATTATTTTTGAAAAGTTGCAAATGGGTTATAGTCTCTGTGTGATTTTTGGCATACCCAGAGGGCAGTGTATTCTTATTATTGTTCAGTGTTCTTGTTTTGAACAGGTTTTTAAGTTAATGTTTACTGCTTTGTACATCTTTAATTAAAAATGACCACATGGCAGAGAGGCAGACTCCCTAGAGATGAGGCCCTGCAGGTGTGATGGGATGATGGTAGAACAGATGGAAGGATGTTTTCTGCTAGGATGGGAAGTCAAGTTTGGGTTTGAAAAGGTCAGGGGGGGAAAAAAAGGTCTGTTGTGTTCAGGAGCAGCAAGCCCTGCTAGACCAATCATTGGTCTAGAGGAGTAGTTTTAGCTGACTCTGGGTAATCGAAAAAGAGACTCTCTCCTCATCAGGTGTGGACGGCACAGCAGTCTCTTTGGGGCTTGATTGGTCTTCCTGGAACAGCTTCTCACTTGAAGTTAAGAAGCAGAATTGTTTTGAATCTTGTTGTTTTATAAACACTTAGGAAGAATTTTTCTCCCAGGCTGTAGTACCTGGGAAAAAAATACATGTATCTATTGATTATGGACACATCTATAAAAATAGACATAGATAATAACCAAATACAGCAGAGTAGTGGATTTTCTTTTTCTCCTCTCCCCTTCAAATGCCACAGTGAATTGTGAAAAGGTCAGTCTGTTTCACCTACGCAGAGAGGAAGGGTATCTGTAGCTGGGCCTGCTTCATGTTCTCCATGGAGACTTCCATCTGAGAGCATCTGGGTGGGCTAGGGAGCTGCCTCAGCTCTTAATAACATGTCTGGTGTCTATGCCAGTGGCCTTGCCATCTATGGGTGGATGTCTTTTCCAACTCACTGAGGTAAAGCTTGGATTCATGAGCCTTGTCCTGATCGGAAACACTTGACAATTTCTGTTCTGGTCAGATGTTTGTCTGATTGCCATGTCTTAGAGGATTTCCATATATAATAATTGTGTTCAAATTTTCCAAAGATATTCTTCTACCCAAATGTACCAAAATATGGCAACAATAAACTTCTTCCTTTATTTCCAATAAAATCAACCATGGGTACAATAAATTCTGGAGTAGGATCACTGATGCCCTCTGGAAAACTCCATCCTATGAAAAGGACTGGGGGTGGCAGGTCACAAAGCTGGAGAGTGGATGCCCATAAATTATAATAAAGAATGATAATAACAAATAATACTGTTACAAATATTTTTGAACATTTATAAATCCATTACCTCAATCCTTCAATGACCCTATGATATAGGGCTTAAGATCATTATTTCCACATTGCAATGAGGAAACTGAAATATGGAGAGAAGATTGGTTTGCCCAAGCTAGTAATTAAAGGGGTAGGGATTGAACTGTATTTTGTATCATTCTTGAGCCCAGACTATTAACCACCACTACAGTAACTGCCACTCCAGCTGAGAAAGAGCTTAGGTTTTGGTCCCCTACTATGTATAATGTTTGGTAAGAGATACACAGGACCTAGTACATATCTATAATGAGGGTTACAAGAGTTGTTCAGATCATAAGTACACAGTTTTTGGAGAAAGGAAACCTCTATGGACTGGAGTTATCTGGAGAATCATTATGGAGTAGGTTGACTTATAAAAAGAGGAGAGGCCTGCCTTTTAAGAGTAGAGAATGATTTCCAGGTATTAAGAGAGACTACATAAAGCCCCTCGACTTTTCTGAAAATATAAATAAGACAAGAGAATCACATAACTGGTTGTCTTCTCACCTGTGGTAACAGTAAAGTTATAATTTCCTGTGATAATCCTTGCCATCTCCAGAAAAGCTGTTACTATTATCAGTTATTGCAGGAGACAGGGAAAGATCTGTATCTAAAAAGACTTGCCCTAAAGACCTGGTGTAAAGAAGCTAGCCATATACTGAGGTTCTTTTACTTTTCCACATTTGGGAGGATTTTAACATGACAGCTCCTTTGACAGACCCACGAAGTGTTAATGAAATTATGTTGAAGAGGGGATCATCTACCCAGGCATAACAATTTAGTGAGGATCAAGGAGAACTTGGGCCACCAGTAGGAGCATAACTCTCCCCTTCAGCAAAATAGGAGACAGCATGAAGGGAGGAGCTTTTCCTCTGATGGCAGGTCATGCTCCCTGGTCCAAGGCTTGGTCTTCTCTATCCCAAATTATTGGGTGACTTACTTGTACTCCAGCAGAAGACATGATTATTATTCAGGAGCTGGTGACTTGAAATTGAAATGCTCACATGGTCGTGAACTCCAACAGTGTTAAAAATAAATCTTTTTATCTGCTCTACATTCCTGAGCTGGTACTTTCCTGCATTGGAGCCCCCTTTAAAAGATGTGTGGATGGAGCTGGAACATGTTCTTCTTAGCAAAGTATCTCAAGAATGGAAGAAAAAGTATCCAACGTACTCAGCCCTAATATGAAGCTAATTTATAGCTTTCACATGAAGGCTAAAACCCAATTATAGCATAGGAATACAGGGAAAGGGGAAGGAAGGGGAGGGGAGGGGGGAGTATG
>CAUYON010066246.1:0-12759 GCA_963573935.1 Arctocebus calabarensis | reverse complement strand
GAAACCCAAACAGCTCACAGGTAAGGCCTTTCCAGTTTGCAATCTCACTGGTGCTGTAGTCACAGCTGCCGGCAGGATTAGACCGAACAAACACACGCAGCCACTTGCCAGATCTCCACTGCTTTTGCCTTCCTCAGGGGGTCCAGAAGTCTCACGCTGTCTCCCTGTGTCCCCAAAGGGATGTTTCTGGGCAGATCTCGTCAGCCAGAGATGCCTGAAGTCTTCTCTCCCCAGTCTCACCCAGCCCAGTTGCAAGGAAGCTGCTACTCGGCCACCATCTGGGCTCCTCCCCCCCCCAATTGTTTTAATTTTTAGCTCCCACATATGAGTGAGGACATTTGCAACTTGTCTTTCTATGCTTGACTTTTTTTACTTAATATAATGTTCTCCAGTTTCCAGTGATGATGTTTTAATAATCATCTCCTGGTTTTTAATGAACAGAGGTGAACTCCATATAACAGCAAAGACTTGTTTGTTTCTATTTGTTGAATAGTGAACAGTTTTAAAGGATACTTTAAAAGAAACCTAAACTTCCTTTTCCATTTATCAGTATTAACTTTTTCTTTAGCATAGAGGCACACAATCAAATGTTCTTTTCTGGAACCTTCTTACAGAGTAGATGTAATACCAGGGAGAGGGAACTGGCAGAGGGAACCTTCTCACATCATTCCATAGGAAAGAGACATAAATTTGGGGGAGAGTTTATTCTTTTCCTTTGTTTCTGTGGTCCGTGGTTAACAATCTCCTCAAGTGAATTTCAAATTCTCTTTCCAATGAGCTGCAAAAGTACTTAAACCATTTATTTGTTCTGGTCCTGAAATGAGAGTTACTCGGTAAACTCCCAAATCGTCCCAACCCATGAGAAGTCCAAGGTAAAATGACACATTTAAAAGTTGCCATAAGTGCTGGCAAGTGGACATGATAATAAATCTGAGTCATTTCACGTGGTCAGTTGGGTCAGTAATAAAAGACGTGAGCTTAAAATATATCTCTTCTTGCTTTTCATGGCTATAAAGATTAATACATTTTGTAAAATATCAAGATAAAGTGTGAGACATTTTGAATTTTATGTGAATGACTTGCATGATGACAGTAACCGTGCCCTGGCCCTTGGAGCAGCAGATAATTTACTGTTGATGGTTTCTTGGCATAATATATATGTGTGTTTGGGAATAATATTTTAAAGTCAGGCAGCACATGGTCTCTGATAAGGTGCATAACTCAGGTGCTCAGAATTGTTTTATAGGAAAGAAGATGTGTGCAGATCGCGTCATTAGGATCTGGGAATGTTGCTCCTCCCTTGGGAATTATAAGGGCTGAAGACTTGGCTTCCTGTGGGGAGCCATAAAGTGTGCCTATGAAAAGTGGATCCTGAACCCGTGCTCAGGGCCAGAGTGCTTTGCAATTTGGGACTTTCCCAGGACTCGGTGCACATTTCTTTCTGTCCGGGCCAATGCCCGTTTGAAGCTGTGGAGGCCAACAGGGCAGGCCTATGATATAGGTAATGTTATTAGCTTGTTTTACACCTAAGGAAACCAAGGCACAGAGAAGTTCAGTAACACATCCAAAGTTGCACAGTAACAAAAACAGTGGTCAGGCTCCAGAGCGCCTTTCTTGGGAAAGGTCGCAAAGATGTCGGGCAGGCCGCAGGCTCGAGGGACTAGGAAAGACAATACTCTTAAGAAGGAAACTATATCAGGGAATGGCAAGAAAGGGTGAGTGCAAGTTCCCTCCACATCTGATGGGGCAAGGCTAGAGTCTCAGAGAAATAAAGAAGCCTCATCTTGCCTGGTAGAATCGTTTTTCTAAGTTCTAGATTAGAGGTTTGGTTTAACCAGTTTGGGGTGAAATCTATAGGAAATGCTGACAAGTAGTAGATCTTGTGGATTGTGAAGTCAAGGAAATCGGAAATAAAGTAGACATGGCCTGAAGGAAACCAGGAATCGTCCTTTGGATACCATGTATGTCTGGCCACTGACACTCCTGGGGGGGTCATCCTCGCTCGCTGCTTCCTCGGGGCTCTTTCAAACTCCTCGTGCCTGTGTGAGCTTGAAGAATAGGCACAGTGGACGGGACATGCCCATGATGCTTGCTGAACTGCAGGACACCACTTTCCAACCACGTGCCCAGAGCAGGAAGCAGTGGGAGAGCACCCAGCATGCAGCAGGTGACACTGAGGACTGCAGCTTTGGTGGGGGGACCCCCGAGGAGGGTGGATAAGCAACCACAGGCAGGATGGAGACAGCTGTTTGCAGAGTCTGGGCTCCTCCTGGGTTTGGTTGGTCACCTCTTAAAACATTTCAGAGGATATGATTGGTGTTTAAGGGGAAATGTAATAGTCATCCCAGCCTAGGAAGCGTGCTCTTGGGTAGGAGATCATATTCGGGGCGGGGGGATGGGAAGATTGGGCAGGGAAAGGAGTTGGTTTGAGCCGCAGACTGAACCAGTGAGAGTGGCTGCCAGGTACAGATGTTACACTTGCTACTCCTCTGTCACCTTTGGAGTAAAGCACTCATTTTGGGACCTGGGGTGTCCAACTTGTGGCCTGGGGTGCACACACTGATTTTGTAATGACTTCTTTTGCTTATCTGTGGTTGTTGGATATCACAAAAAGTATGCCTGGACTTTTTTTTTGGTTAGTGGCTATGTATTTAATGTGTGTCCAACAGAAAACTCTCCTCGCAAATGTGCAGCAGAGAAGAAAAAGGTTAGACACCCCTGTAAGCCATTACAGGGGTAACGTAACAAGGGTTGGCTTCTTGAAGATGGGTATGCCTCCTGATGGCGGGTGAGGGAGGGAGACCATCCATCTCATTTGTGGATGGAGGGAAGAAATGGGCCTGTTTCCAGGGTAAGAGGGGAACAGCTGCCAACAGGACACAGCCAGCGAGGGCTCCTTGCCTGTGCAGTGGCTCTGGAAGCCGCCTCTCGCTGTGAGCTCCCTCCATGGGGCCAGGAAGTATGCCGTTAGCTCAGATTGTTTGAGTTTTACAAAGGGCAGTTTGCTTCATGAGGGTGTGGCCTATGTGTAGATAGAGAATTCTGAGTGTGCAAAGTGCATTCCCGCCCTCACTGTTTCATTGCCTTCAGAATGCCCTGCCCCGCCCTGGGCTGAGAGGCAATGCCCTGTGCTCTGATCCACAGTAGATCTTCTTTCAAAATTGGAACTAATCTTCTCAAATCTTGCTGCTACTTGATCAACTAAGTTCATGTAATATTATAAATCCTTCGTTGTCATTTCAACATTGTTCATAGCATCTTCACCAGGTGTAGATTTCTTCATCTTAAATAACTTTCTTTGCTCATTCATAAGAAGCAATTCTGTAGCCATTCAAGTTTAATTATGAGATTTCAGCAATTTTGTCCCATCTTAAGGCTCCACTTCTAATTCTAGTTCTCTTGCTGTTTCCACTATGTCTGCAGCGATGTCCTCCATGGAAGTCTTGAACTACTCAAAGACATCTGTGAGGATTAGAATCGACATTTCCTGAAGTCCTGTTAATGGTGATATTTTTACCTCCTCTGCATGAATCATAAATGTTCTTAAAGGTATCTAGAATGATAAATCCTTTCCAGAAGATTTTCAATTTACTTTGCTCAGATCTACCAGAGCAATCACTTATCTGTGGAATCTATTGCCTTAAAAAATGCATTTCTTAAATACTAAGACTTGAAACTCAAGTTGCAGAATAGATGTCATGTTGGCGACATGAAAACAGCGTTCATTTCCTTTTTTTTTTTAGGCACAGTTTACTCTATTACCCTGGGTAGAATGAATGCTATGGTGCAATCATAGTTTACAGCAACCTCAAACTCCTGGGTTCAAATGATCCTCCTGCCTCAGACTCCTGAGTAGGTTGGGACTACTAAGTTGAGTTGTCTGCCACAACTCCTGGATAGTTTATTTTTTAATTTTTAGTAGACATGGGGTCTTGCTCTTGCTCTTGCTCAGGCTAGTCTCCAACCTGTGAGCTCAGGCAACCCACCTGCCTCATTCTCCTAGAGTGCTAGGATTACAGGCGTTAACCACCACACCCGGCCATTCATTTCCTTGTATGTCTCCATCAGAGCTCTTGGATGACTATATGTGTTGTCAATGAGCAGTAATATTTAGAAAGGAATCATTTTTTCTGAGCAGTAGGTCTTAACAGTGGGCTTAAAATATATAGTAAACCATGCCATAAACAGATTTACTGTCATTCAGGCTTCGTTGTTCCATTTATAGAGCATAAGCAGACTAGAGTTAGCATAATTCCTAAGGGCCTTAGGATTTTTGGAATAGCAAATGATCATTGGCTTCAACTTAAGGTCACCAGCTGCTTTAGCCCCTAATAACAGAGTCAACCTCTTCTTTGAAGCTTGAAGCAGGTGTTGAATTTTCTTCTGTAGCTGTGAAAGTCCTAGATGGCATCTTCTTCCAATATAAGGCTGCTTCACCCACATTAAAAATCTGTTGTTGAGAGTAACCATTTTCATCAGAGATCTTAGCTACATCCGCTGGATAACTTACTGCAGCTTCTAAATACTTTCTGTTTTACCTTGTACTTCCATGTTATGAAGATGGCTTCTTTCCTTAAGCCTCATAAACCAACCTCTGCTAGCTTCCAACTTTTCTTCTGCAGCTTCCTCACCTCTCTGAACCCTCATAGAATTGAAGACAGTTATTTCCTTCCTCTGGATTAGGCTTTGGCTTGAGGGAACATTGCAACTTTCTCCATATCAGCAAAAAGGCTATTTCACTTTATCATTCATGTGTTCACTGGAGTAACACTTTTAGTTTCCTTCAAGAATTTTTCCTTGCCTAGCACTTGGGAGGCCAAGGCGGGTGGATTGCCTGAGCTCATGGGTTCAAGACCAGCCTGAGCCAGAGTGAGACCTCGTCTCTAAAAATAGCCGGGCCTTGAGGTGGGTGCCCTAGTCCCAGCTACTCAGGAGGCTGAGGCAAGAGAATCACTTGAGCCCAAGAATTTGAGGTTGCGGTGAGCTCTGACGGCACAGCACTCTACTAAGGGTGACAAAGTGAGACTCTGTCTCAAAAAAAAAAAAAAAGAAAGAAAGAAAAAAAACTTTCCTTGTCCCCATGACCTGGTTATCTGTTTGTGGCAAGAGGCCTGGCTGTCAGCCTGTCTCAACTTTCAACATGTCTTTGTCACTACACTTAATCCTTTCTAACTTTTGATTTAAAGTGAGAGACATGTGACTCTTCCTTTCACTTTGAGGCCATCACTTCGGGTTATCACTTGACCCTAATTTCTTTCTTTTTTTTTTTTTCTTTTTGAGGCAGAGTCTGAGCTATGGTTGGTTCAGTAATGACAGTTGGTAGTAATTTCAATACTGTGATGTCTCAGAAAATAGCGAGGCCCGTGGAGGGAGAGAGAGACGAGGGATGGCCGGTTGGTGGAGCGGTCAGAACACATACGACATGTATTGATTAAGTTTGCCATCCTATATTGGCACAGTCTGTGACACTCTGAAACAATTACTATAATAACGTCACCGATCACAATTAACCACAGCAGATTTAACAGTCATGAGAAAGTTTGAAATATTTCGAGAATTACAAAAATGTGACAGACACCCGATGAAGTGACACATGCTGTTGGAAAAATGTCATCAATAGATTTGCCCAAGGTAGAGTTGTTGTAAATCTTTAATTTGTAAAAAAATGAATTATCTATGAAGCCCAATAAAGTGAGGTATGCCTGTGCTGACTTTAAAATTTATTCTCTGACTTTAATTTTAATAACTGACTTCAAGAAGAAAAGGAAAAAATGTCACCGTGGGCCACTGCATTTGCTGCCGACTAGATCACCCACTGGGTGTTTGTGATGATTCTGGCAATGTGCTACATGTACTGGGACAGGATTTCAAATTCTAGCCATGGCATTCAAATTCATAGTTTTTTCAACTTTGGTAAACTAGTACATTCTTACTAGTTACTTGGTACTAGTAATGTACTATTCTTACTTAAGTAAGTTAGTTACTTAACATTCTTACTAGTAACAGAATTTTTATTCACTCCTCTTGCAGCCTGGGATTGGGAGTCAAGCTAGCCCCTCGGGTTTGACTCCCAGTGCTGCCTGCAGGGGCCAGGACAGACTTGCCTCCCTCATGAAGCCAGGGTGTTCTGTGTGCAAAAAGGGTGTCATTGCCTCTCTCAATCTGTGTTCAGGGGTTCAAGAAGCGGCACGCGTGGAAGCACTCAGGTCGCTAAATAGCTCATTCTCCTTTTTTTTTGGTTTGTTTCCACCTTATCTGATTTTCTATGTTGCAAGTTGGCTTGGCTGATGGTGGAAAGAAAAAGAGACTCAACTTTTCCAAGTGGGGTGGATTCCTTAGCTGTGCTTTGCACGTTGGATCGGCTTCTCATCATTTGGCTGTGGTCTGGGTGAGCACTGAAAAAGGGAAGCTAGATTAATGCATGAAGGAAATGGAAAAAGACTCATGCTTGGCAGGCACTGGGACAGCGAGAGACTCCAGGAGGCTGGAGCATACCGGCCTGGGGACTACGTCTCCCTGTGGCCTGTGCGGCTGGGTGTGCTCAGAGAGGAACAGGGACCTGTCGTGAGATTAAGTCTGGAAACGTCGCCTAAGGAAGGCTGATTTGGCTGGGAAGTTCCCTTTTTACCTCTCCTCTTTCCTCCTTTCTGGAATGTGGATATGATGGTGGGACCCGCAGGCGACCTATGAGAAGGAGGCCAGGCGCTGAGGATGACAGAGCAGAAGGAGCTCAGTCCCTCATGCCCTTGCGGAACCACCGTAAGGGACGTGGGCTACTATTTTTTGTCTTCTGAGGAGAGAACAAACCATCCTCTTGTTAAATTGCCCTGCTCTTTTAAAATTCTAACTGAATTTAATTCCTAATGAATATATCAGCCAACTGGTTTATATCAGAGATAACAGAGATAACACACTCATTGACATTTCCCTTGCTGTTGAAGCCCCACCTCGTCCTGGAAGGCACTGTGCTTCTTCAGTGCTGTTACAGGCAGAAGCTACCTGGTATGAGTGGCCAAAGCCAGAACTGCTATCAGCCCACGTGGAGCCTTTGTGCAAATCAGCAAAAAGCTTCCCTATCCTAAGGCACTTCCCCATCCTCTGCCAGAAATTGACATGTTGTATGATGGGGAAAAAATGTGCCCTTAGGAGTGGCCTCTGTGCATGAGTCCCCCCACACCATGGAGCTGAGCCAGTGGTTGCTGGTCACCTCTGGGTCAGTGTTCACACCAGGTCTCTGACCTTGAACTTCTTGTCTAAGTCTTCTCCCCAGCAGCCAGGAGCCTGAGAGGGAAAGTGGACAAGACTGTGTGTCAGGGCAGGGAATGGGTTTTGGTGGGTTTCTGGCTCTTAACTCCTTTTTTACACAAGCAGCTCATTTCTGTGCTAACAATTTGGACTTGTAAACTGGCAGAAGCCCTGTCTGCTACTCACACTCTGGCCCCTACACCAAAGCTGCCTGGCTTGCTCAGGCTGCAGTGGGGCAGGCTGTGTGCACAGGGCTGTCTCCCCCAGTCTCTCACCACAGCTGTCTGTGGGGTCCTGAGCCCCCGGCATAACCCGTGGTGCCCTTGTGTGCACGTGAACGAGGTGAGCGGGGTCACGGGCAGTTCTTGCTCACATAAACTGTGATCTCTGCTATAGAAGGGGCAAACCAAGGCCTTGCTTTTGTGCTTGAGAGTTATCCTTCCTTTACTTTTTGGCCATTTCCCTCCCTCCTGCCTGCCCATCCATGGAAGGTTAAAAGGAATAGAGAAAAGTGCCCTAAGCCTCAGAGAGAAAGGTGCCAGAGCTGTGATATTTCTGCTGGTTATATGATGGCCAACATCAGCCTGAAGAAATACGACCTGGCATAGAAGGGGCTCATGTGACTTCAAAAATTACCACGGCCACTTGCCTTAAAAAAATTTTGGCTCCTACTCTGTCATAGTTTAATTTTTTTTCTTTTCTGTTTTTTTTAAACTTTATTATTATTTTTTTTTTTAGCAGCTTATTCTGTAAACAAAGAATATAGCAGAATGATATGAGTTCCTTTGAGATAGTACCACTAATCTTGGTGGCAAGCTGCTTATTATGAAGGATATATACACAGCATTCGTCACTATGAAGTTTTGAGAGGGACTAAGTTACGGCCCATTATTTCACTTCCAAGAAACACAGTCAACAGTGTCTTTTCTGATTCACCTGTGCAAGTTTCAACTTCCTGGGCTTATTGGTGTTGCTGGGAGGGCTTCATTTGTTTCTGTCCTGCACATTTTGCATTTCTTGATTTTGGTGTATCTAAAAACTTTCGGAATGACCCATGTGTCTTTAGTTCTTGCACAAGACTGTCCCCTGATGTCTTTATTCAGATCCTTTTTCTTAATCTCCCAATTTCAGCTTACTATGTATCTGAGAGCTGTGATTTCTCAATGTTAGGTTTTTTAAGGACAGCAGCGTATAGGCCAAAGCTAAATCTTCTTTACAACTGGATGCATGTAAGCTCTCATTATAAAGTAAGAAATTTAACACATTATTAATAAACAGACTTAAATGTGTGTAATAAAATAATGCTGTTTTCTTCCAAGCAGCCCCCCTGGGGGATCTGGAACTTGCTTCTCTAACTCCCATGAGCTCTGAGACCTCGTTAAATGCCCACAGGAATACCACTGATGGAGGGTAAAGATGCGCCTAATTTCTGGTCCCTTTTGAAAAGTTCACCACTTGACTTCAAATGAATTCAGGCTGGTTCCAGAAAGCTAATCAAATGACAATGCACCAGCATTTAGGATACTCATGATTGAGGCCACAGTCTTGGAGCATTTGCCAAAGTATAGCTTAAAAATTGTCTCAGCCAATTAAGGCTTCAGGCGAATGAACTCCCTGCCTCCCATAGCCAGGATGCCAATGGGGAAAACACACAGAAAGTCCAAATTCAGATGTGTTTTCCAAAAGCAGTTTCAAAATGTATGACTGATCTGACACTGGTCATAGTCTGTCCTCTTACCCCATTGGGAAGAAGAGAACTGGCCTCCCAAATCATAGGGCTCAGACTGTGAAAGAGGAAGCCATGGTTCCCAATTATGTTCACGCTAAATGGAACTTGAATCTGTACTGGAAAAGGAACTTCAAACTTTTGTCAATAATGAAAGCCTTCTTACGAACTGAGTGCTTTGTAAATACTTTGATTAAGAGAGGGAAAAGGAACCACATATTGAAAGGATTGTATTTTCCTTAAAATGCATGTGTGTAAAAGTCAAAGAAGGCAGGAAGCATTTGGCCCAAGACTTTAAGTTTGATTGAATCTACAGGCTGGCTGTTTCTGGCTATCAGTTCCTGCTGTGATGTCTCAGCCTGTGGGAAGTCCAGGGAATTTGGGTTCTGCTGTTCATAAGAATAAGATAAGACAGGAGACTGGGAATCAAACTAACAAACTAACTAACTAATTAACTAACTAACTAACTACCTTGAGGGCCTCCCAGACACCTGGAGCAGGAGGGACGAGTGTCCTAGCTGTGCCATCTATCCGGTGGTCAGGATGTTTTCTGGGGCCCATTCAATGCTCTGTTGCCTGGAAGCTCCCATGAGGTATGAGAAATTTCACCCGCTTTCAGTCCTCCAAGTGCAATACTCAGAGAAACGCCTCCTGAGGGAAAGTGTCAAGGGGATGGAAGCCTTTTAAGAAAGGCAAAAAAAAGGCTGGGCACCTGTGGCTCAACGGGCTAGGGTGCCAGCCATGTACACCTGAGCTGGCGGGTTCAAATCCAGCCTGGGCCCGCCAAGCAACAATGACGGCTGCAACCAAAAAATGGCCGGGCACCTATGGTCCCAGCTACTTGGGAGGCAGAGGCAGGAGACTTGCTTGAGCCCAGGAATTGGAGGTTGCTGTGAGCTGTGATGCCACAGCACTCTACCCAGGGTGACAGCTTGAGGCTCTGTCTCAAAAAAATAAAATAAAATAAATAAATAAATAAAATAAAAGAAAGGCAAAAAAAGACCCTTCGTGACCCTTGATGACCATTCCCTAGGCCTTCCTGGGTATCTTTCTCACATATGCTCAACCATTAAATTCTCTCTAGTCCTGTCTGTCTGCCTCTCTCTTTTGAAAATAATTTAGCAAACATTTATTGAAATAAATTGTTTGCAGAAAGAAAGAAAGAAAACAAGACAACACCAGGCCATAAGGAAAGGAATTTATATACTGAGCTATAGGATGAAAATATTATTAAGACCGCAAGTTCTCAAACTTGTAGATGTTCAGGTAATATTTTCCAAATGAATTTGCTGAAGAATTAACAGGTGATCTCAAAGAAAGGGTCCTAGAGTTCATATGAGACATTGGTTTAAACAAAGGTAAACATTCTTTTGTTACTGCACAACTCTGCAAAGATTTTAATATGCTAATATGCCACATAAACTTCCAAAAGGAGAAGTATAATATACTGGATTCCCCAAAAATATTTTGATTATGAAATTTTTTCTTTCATTGAACCCAGATGGAAGAGTTAGTCTTGAAGGACAGAGATGAGTTCTGCTTTTGTAAACAGATGAACAAAAAAGTATAAATTTATGTCATACAACATGATGTTTTGAAATATGTACCCATTGTAGAATGGCTAAATTGAGCTAATTGACACATACATTGCCTCAAATATATTTTTTTGCATTGAGATCACTTAAAATCCACTCTCTTAAGGATTTTCAAAATACATGCATTGTTATTTACATAGGGTTATAGTAACCATAGTTACCATGTTGTACAACAGATTTCTTGAACTTATTCCTCTGATCTGTTACATCTTTTGACCAACTTTTCTCCAATCCTCGCCCCCACCACCCCACCCTTCCAGCCTCTGGTAAGCACCATCTCCACTTCTGGGTTCAGTGTTTTTCTGTTCCACATACAAATGAGTCATGGCTAGTTGTCTTCCTGGGTCTGGCTTATTGCACTAACACAGTGCCCTCCAGGGTCTGTCCCTCTTTCTGCCTCTGTGGTGGTTCTGATACGAAGCTGGTTCCTATAATTAGCATGTGGCAGAGATTTTGAGCTGGAACTACTCGACCAGTTCTAGTCTGGGCTTCACCATGTAAAGGTTCAGTGATGCTTGGAAGGTTATTTCACCTCTGGATGACTCATCTCTTCACTGATAAATGTGAAGCTGGTGGTGCCCAGCTTGTCGAGCTGGTTAATTGATGTAAAATGCCTTAGGGGGCAGGGCCTCGGTCCTGGCAGGCTTGAAGGTTGGCTGTTGGCTCTGGTTTCCCCACGTGGTAACAAGGCCTGAGTCTGACTCCCGGCAATATGAGCGGTGGGGTCCAGGCCCAGCCAGGGGCAGTGCACATTTTAACAGGAGGTATCACGCAGGGACCTGATGCCTGGAGTTTCCTGACAGTGTTCATTCCCACAGCTTTGGTCCCTCTGTTTGTGTGGACACCTTTGCTGTGTGGTCAGAGATAAGGAAATGAGGCCTGAGTCTCTATCAGCGCTTGGAACAGATGAACAGAAGTGTGAAGAGGTATAGCTCTGGGCTTGCCTTGTACCTAAAGAATATGTTCATCCAGAGAAAACATTTGGCATCTTTGAGGAAAGACCTACTTGGATTGTAGGAAAAGGCTTGTGAAACTTGAAATATTTTTGAAGAAAACAAATATTAATCCTTTTTAATTTATATACCGACTCATCTCAGAAGTAATTATTGAATGATAATAACAATACTACTACTACTACTACTCCTTTTAATAACAAACTGCATTTACTGGGTGTTAGGAAGTGCTGGGCATGGGCCAGAAATACTCATTTGTATTTTCTCATTTGACTCTCTTGGAACCTTTGTGGTCAGTAGATTAATGTTATATAATTAAAATACTAAAATAATTGGGAATTTTATGCTATAATAGCAGTATTATTAGTATAAATACTTTTCTGAATAGTGAAACATACAAGAAAACATTGTGCACAAATGTAAGTAAACATGTCAGTGCTTCCTGACACCCATGCTATAGTGTGCATTGTAACATGCCGTGGGGAGCTTCACGTCTCAGGTTACAGGTCCCTGGAAGAGGCAGCTCAACTCTAGGCCCGGAGCCCTTCTGGGACCTCAGTCACCTGCCTCCTACTCTGTTGTGCCACTTTTTATTTATTTATTGTTTTTGAGACCAAGTCTCAAGCTGTCGCCCTGGATAGAGTGCAATGGTGTCATAGCTCACAGCAACCTCCAATTATCCTCCAAGTTATCCTCTTGCCTCAGTTTTTCTATTTTTAGTAGAGATGGGGGTCTTGATTTTGCTCAGGCTTGTCTCGAACTCATGAGCTCAAGCAATCCACCTGCTAGGATGACAGGTATGAGCCCCCGCGCCATGCCTAGTGTGCCGCTTCTATGAGAGGATGAAGTAATTTAACTGACAGCAATTGTTTCTGTGCAGGGCCATCTCTCAGGTGCTTGAAAATAGCTCTTTGAAGTGGTGTGGCAGCCAGCTGAAGAGCTAGTGGGCTGGATGATAGGCAAGGAGGGGGACCTCCTCCAACCCCCACCAGAGGCTCCAATAGCCAAAAAGGCCGGACAACTGCCGAGGAGACACCTGTGCCTTGGTGTTTCTTTCACTTTACACTTAGAACTAAATGTGGAACCCCCATTTCCTATGCCTAGGTCAATTTCTTGTGAACTTCCTAGGCCTCAATCCCATGAAAGGACTGTATCCATTCATTGATACATTCATTCACCTTGCCCCTGGTGGAAGGGACTGTATTCATTTGTTTCCTGGCCAAGGAACCCATACACCTAT
>CAUYON010066245.1:0-91823 GCA_963573935.1 Arctocebus calabarensis | reverse complement strand
CCGAAGGTGGCGGGTTCAAACCCAGCTTCTGCTGAACTGTAAAAACAAAAATAGCCAGGCATCATGGCGGGCACCTGTAATCCCAGCTACTCGGGAGGCTGAGGCAAGAGAATTGCTTAAGCCCAGGAGTTGGAGGTTGTTGTGAGCTGTGTGATGCCATGGCACTCTACCGAGGGCAAGAAAGTGAGACTCTGTCTCTACAAAAAAAAAAAAAAAAAGCAGTAGGTATTGTGTTGATTTGTAGACTACATGTCTCTTCAAAAGTTAATTTTAGATAGAAGAAGTTAGGTAATGGTAAAAAGATATAGATCATAGATTAAGTGTGTACATGACCACCAGGGTATAAAAGGTGGCCCAAAATAAAGATGATTTGCTACAGGCCATCTTGAGTTATGTAGTCTGGTTTCTTGCATCCCTTAATAATTATAGAAGTGAGTTTTGCGCTAGAGGCAAAACTGCTGTTTCCTCGAGTCTCTGTTCCCGCAACAGGCATTGTGGGCGCCTGTAGTCCCAGCTACTTGGGAGACTGAGGCAAGAGAATCACTTAAGCCCAAGACTTTGAGGTTGCTGTGAGCTATGATGCCATGGCACTCTACTGAGGGTGACAAAGTGAGACTCTGTTTCAAAAAATAAAAGCATCCTGTTTACCTCTCATATTTTGCATACGAAGTAGTTTCCCTTTACTTTTAATGTTTCTAGGAGTTTTATTTTCATGGATTATAATTTTTATCTATTTTTAACCTGTATTTCCCAGAGAAAACGAAGTAGACAATCAATTGTAAATTGTCTGTGATGTATCAGTTCCTTAGCAAATTTTGTCCTTGGAGGTATATGCTTATTTTTCTTTAACGTGGCAAGATGTTTTTGAACAGACCCAAATATCCTTAGCTAAGGTGGACCATATAAAAATAAGAAGCCAAAGTGTATAAACTTGGAATGTTTCATTACTTTCTCTTATTCAGAGATTATTTAGATATTTAAGGAACATCGGTTATTCACCTTCACTCTGCACAGCTCTCAAGTCGCAAGTTACCAGGGGGATGCTGGAAACTTGTTTAGGCAGACTCACTGTAGAGCATGACTCAGCGGTTCATAGCAGAGCTGGTGCTCACTTTCTTTGTTGCATTTTGCCTTTTTATTCAAACTGTTTCTAGCATATTGGGCCAGTCAAGAGCTGTTCAGTAGAAGGGCTAAAGCCTTGTTCCTGTGTTTGTGGAGAAGGCCTTGGTGGGTAACCTTTGCCCTCATATGGTGGCTGTAGACTGAATATTTGCTTCAAGTTAGCTCAGATTGTTGCTTTTGTGGGTCCCTGAGAGGCTGAGAGCCCTCCATGAGCACCATAGCCAAACCTTGTCTTTGACAAAAAGAACAAAATTAAAAAAAATCAGCTGGGCGCCTGTAATCCCAGCTCCTTGACAGGCTGTGGTGGGAGGATGGTTTTAAGGCTGTAGGTGGATATGGTGATGACACTCCAGCCTGCAAGGCAGAGCAAGATCCTATCTAAAAAACGTTAAGCACATACGCAGAATTGTCAGAAGCAAACTGTGCCCTTACTGTGTCACATGAGATGTTTACCTAGGGCCTTGGAGCAGGGGTCAGAGTCACCAGGGACTGCTCCCCACACTGGCTGGGAGACAGGGGCCCTGTCTTCAGGGGTTGGCTGGAACAAACAAGAAGTCCTGGCAGACTTCTGTTATCCCAGCGGGCTTTTGGGGGGTGGGAGCATCGTAAGGCTGTGGCCTTAACCATCAGAAACTGTTAGTATGGGCTCGGTGCCTGTGGCTCAGCGGGCTAAGGTGCCAGCCACCTACACCTGAGCTGGCGGGTTCGAATCCAGCCCGGGCCTGCCAAACGACAATGACGGCTGAAACCAAAAAATGGCCGGGTGTTGTGGCGGGCGCCTGTAGTCCCAGCTACTTGGGAGGCGGAGGCAGGAGACTCGCTTGAGCCCAGGGATTGGAGGTTGCTGTGACCTGTGATGCCATGGCACTCTATCCAGGGTGACAGCTTGAGGCTCTGTCTCAAAAAAAAGAAAGAAAGAAACTGTTAGTGTTTGTTCAGTATTGATAGGCCAAGGTGAGGGCCAACCAGGACAAGGGCAGAGAGCAGCCCGGCTGGAGTTGTGAAACAGAGAATCTTTGTGATGGCTGCTGGCGCTGGAGGGATGGGCCCCAGTCCCAGTGCTGAGGAGGGGGTGTGGCCTAGGGAGGCTTTGAGGAGCTGAATTAGTAGTTTAGGGTTCAGGTCTCATCTGTCAAGGGCTGGAAGCAGGCCCAGACCAGGGCCAGCACGGCTGCTGAGATTGTTCATGGTGCCTGGAGCTGCCAGAAGCTTCCTGGTTCTCAGGCAGAGCAGACGCCTGCTTGGTCTGATGGAGCTGTTCTCTGGGGCAGAGGGCTGACCTGGATGTCATCCCTAAGGCAGGCAAGCCTTTTCCACCCCTGCCCTAAGGGCAGCCCTGTCCTTTCTGTGCTGACATGGATCCTGGCTGGGCTATGCTCTTGCCTGAGGCTTGCCCTCTTCTGGGAGCTGAGTCAGCGGCCCTGCACTGAGCTCGTTGACCTGAAGGGGGTTCTCCAAGAAGTAGGTGGCCGGGCCAGATCAAATGTGAGTGGGGGAATGCCTGGGAAGGATGACAGAGAGAGAGTGTGCCGCTGGGTGTGGGTCTGGTCTGGGAGGGCTGGCCTGGCCAGTTCCTGGGGCTGCGGCTCTGCAGGTGTCCCGCACACTCCTGCCTCTTGGAGCCCCGCCTTGGCATTCACCCCTGGGTATGGCCGTCATGTCAGAATCGCTGTGGTTGTTCCCATAGCCTTGTGAAAGTTTCCCCTGGGCCTGGGGCTGGCCCCAGTGCAAGACACCAGGCCCTGCCAACTCTTGGAGGGACCCCAGGAAGTGCCCCCACCAGCCTATGACCCCCAAGCTCAGCCACCCCTTACAGCCCTCCCTGTGCAGGGCTCACGCAGCTGTCCCAGGGAGGCTGGCTGCATCCCTGCCCAGCCACCAGCTCTGACATCTCCCGAGCACATAGGCTGGCCTTGCCCTTTCTGTCCTTGGCCCCGGTAGCTGTATATGTAGGCACCGTCTTTTATGGATTTTCACAACTGAGCCTAGAATCCAGATCATACAGGCAGTGCATATTCTTAAAGGACTTTGAGTGTCTCACCCACTGATGTTAGTTGCAGTATAGTTATGGATAACATTTCCATCTTTTAAAGGAAAGTGAGTGTCATCTGGGGTGAGGCACCAAAGACAGGCTTTTGTCCATGTCTATGTGTAGGCTTGTACAGATGCTGCTCAGACACTGCTGGGCCTCTCCCTCCATCATGCAGGAGACGTCAGACCATTATCTTGTTTTACAGAAGAGGGGACAGGATGCCCAGAGCCCTACCCAGGGCCCTTGGTCTTACCCTGCCTCTGCGGCCTGCCTTCCAGCCTCTCTGTGCACAGCTCAGCGTCAGTGCCCCCCTGCAGCATTCATAGGAGCTGGTCAGTCCTAGCCAGGCAGCCAGGCAGCAGAGCCCCTGGGACACCCTGAATCCAGGCCCCAAGTCCCGTGGCACTTGAGGACAGAGGAGCAGATCTGCTAGAAACAGTCCCTGTGAGGGCTCTGGAGATGGGGAGGAGACCGAGCTGCCCACGATTGGGTTGCAGCTCCACACAGCTGCTGACCCTCAGGTCTTTCCCACCTCTGCAGAGTGAGAAACAGGCCTTGGTGGTGAGCTCCTCTGCCTTCCGCCCATAGCGGCTTCCTGGGCCCCAGTGGGGAAGATGGCAATCCTCTGGGATGTCCTCACAAGAGGAGGTGCTGCATTTTTTGCTTCTCAGGAGCCACCAGGGCTGTTCCCTGGTGACAGGAGAGGAGCGCAGAGTTCCTCACGCAGGTGTCGGGGCTGGCAGTGGGGAGTTTTAGGCATCAGGCTGGATGTGGCCAAACATATTTGCTGCAGAGGATCACAGAAGTGTTGGCCAGAGATCAGTGCCCCTGGGGTCTGGCCCACCTGCTGATCCCCACTTTGATTAGATGGTGGGTGGGTCTCCATTCAGCTGCCCCTAGTCTTGATTGCCTGTCAGATCTGGAGCAGGATAAGTAGCAGTGGGAGGTCACCTAACTTGGGGGGAATATTTGAGAACAGACTTAGAATAAGGAAAGTTTGTAGGGAGGTTGGGGTATTGTTGCTGTTTGGGGAAAGAGCCAGCGCTCACTCAGGTCTACGTGCTGTCATGGCAGAGAAGGACATGGCTGGGCCAGGGGGCTGCTGGGATGTCCACACCACAGGTGTTGTAAGGGAGAGTTGGGGCTGGCAGGTTTCTGCTGGGATGAGGAGAGCTCCTCCCCACCCCCCCAGACGGAGGCGGACCCTCTGAGGAGCAGAGAGCAGACAGGCGCCAGTTTGGGCAGCTGTGGTGGGCAGAGTCTGTCCTGAGTTCCCCAGAGAGTGGCAGCTGCGGTTGTTTTTCTGGGTCCCGCTTCCTTATGGGGAATGGCATGTCCCTTTTTCCTTTTTAGGAAGGAGGGCCAGGAGCGGGGTTTGCCAGGTTTTTAAAAATTTTCTCTGTATTTTTCTAATTATTATAAAATAGTCAGAACTTAGAATTTACCATTTTAATCATCTTGTCAGTGTATAATCCAGAGGCATTAAGTATGTCCACAATGTTGTGTAACCGCTACTCTAGAATTTTTCTTCCTTCTAAACAGAAAGTCTGTCTCCGTGAAGGAGTAATTTCCCCTACCCCAGCTCTAGGAACCTCCAGTGCACTTCCTTTCTCTGTGTTCTGCCCCTTCTGGGTATTTCATGTAAATGGAATGGTACAGTATTTGTCATTTTGTATCTGGCTTATTTTACTTACTGTAATGTCTTCAGGGTTCATCCATGTTATAGCATGAATCCCTTGTATGTTCACTTTAATAACAGAACAAGATTCCCCTGTATGGAGGTGCAACATTGTGTTTATCCATTCAGATGTTGATGGATACCTCCTTTCTACCTTTTGGTTGTTATAAATGCTGCTGGTGTGCTTATTAGCTGTTTCTGTTCATGTTTAAATCTGGTTAAAAGTATCTGCTTAAATCCATCCTCAGTTCTTCCGTCCTCAGTTCTTGGTATCCACCTTGGAGTGAATAGCTAGGCTGTATGATAATTCTGTGTTTAACTTTCAGAGGCACCACTAAACTGTTCTCTGTATTATTCATGGCAGCAATGCAAGAGGGTTCCAACTCCATCACATCCGTGATCACCAACACTGAGATTCCTTAAAAAAAAAAAAAAAAATCAACAACAAAATACTAACATATAGCTGGGTGTGGTGCATGCCCATAAACTCAGCAGGCTATGGGGAGGACCTCTCCACACCCAGGGTTTGAAACCAACCTGCATAACAAACAAATATTTTAAAAGCCATTCTAATAAATGTGAAGTGCTAACCCGTGGCTTTCAGTTAGTTACCCAAATGACCAGAGACACTGATGTCACATGTCACTTCTGACACTTCGTGCCAAGGCCCTGGACTGGCCAGGTCTCAGGCCCAGCTTAACTAGGTCCCAGATGCAGACCACTAAGTTCCCTTGCTCAGGTTCAGTTTCTCTTAGGTGCCTGAGGGCTGCCTACTTCAGCAGGAGAGAGAGAGAGACAAAGAGAGTGAGTCTTAGAGTAAAGCAGTCTTCTTAGGAAGACAGATCTTAGTCTTTAGCACAGCTTTGTAATCTTCAGCAGAGAGATGCCGTGCTGGCGTTCTGCAGGCAGGAGAGGAGACAGAGTCAGAGTAAGCTGGTATGTGATAGAATGCACATGCTCTTTGACTTCAGCTTAATATAAGGCTAATCTCGTGCCTCTCAACACCACAGGTGTAGAGACTGCCAATTCACCACTGCTCTCATCTGCAACCTCTCATGCTTGTTAGGAGAGCTAAATCCCTCTCCATGCCCTTTCCACCCAGGGGTTCCATTATTGAGCTATACAGGTATTTCTTATAACTCTCACTCCTCCTACATGGGCTGCAACACATTGAGCATATTTTCATGTGCTTTTTAGCCATTTGTGTATTTTCTTGGAAGAAATATTTCTTCCAGTCCCATTTTTATATTGTAATACTTGTCTTTTTGTGGCTGAATTTTAGAGTTCTATATATATTCTGGATACACGTATTAAACTCTCACCAGATAAACGACTTGCAAATATTTTCTCCCTTTCTGTGCATCGAGGTTTGCTCAGTCAGTAGTAGCCTGTGACACACAGAAGGTTTTGATTCTAATGAAGTACGATGTACTTTCTTTAGTTGCAGTGTGAGAAGTCATTGCCAAATGCACAGCCATGAAGATCCCTGTGTTTTCTTCTGAGTTTTGTAACTTTAGTTCTTAAAGTCAGGTCTTTGATCCACTTTGAGTTAACTTCTTTTTTTTATTTTTTATTATTATTTTTATTTATTTATTTATTTTTATTGAGACAGAGCCTCAAGCTGTCGCCCTGGGTAGAGTATCGTGGCATCACAGCTCACAGCAAAATCCAATTCCTGGGCTCAAGCGAGTCTCCCGCCTCCACCTCCCAAGTAGCTGGGACCACAGGCGCCCGCCACAACACCCAGCTATTTTTGTTTGGGTTGCAGCCATCATTGTTGGTTGGCGGGCCCAGGCTGGATTCGAACCCGCCAGCTCAGGTGTACATGGCTGGCGCCTTAGCCCACCGAGCCGCAGGTGCCGAGCCTTGAGTTAATTTTTTAATAAATACTGTGAAGTAAGAGTCCAGCGTCATTCTTGGCACGTAGACATCCAGTCGCTGCAGCATCATTTACTGAAGACATTTATATAGACATTTTTCCTGTTGAACTGTAATCTTGGCACCCCTGTTGAAAATCAATTGACCACAGGCAGGAGGGTTTATTTCTGGGCTCTCAGTTGGATTCCATCAGCCCATATATCTAGCCGTGCCAGTACCACATGGTTTTAATCATTGTAGCTTTGTTGTGACTTTCAAAATCAGGAGGTGTGATTCCTCCAAGTTTGTTCTTTGTCGAGATTGTTTTGGCTATTCTATGTCCCTTGAGATTCTGTGTGACTTTTATTTATTTATTCATTTGATGTCCTTGAGGTGGTGTCTTGCTGTATTCCTCAGGCTGCCCTTGAACTGGCCTACAGCAATCCTTCTGCCTTCACATCCTGAGTAGCTGAGACTAAAGGTTCGCACAGCTGTGCATGACTTTCAAATAAATTTTTCTATTTCTGTGACTTTTTTTTTTTTAATGAGACAGAGCCTCAAGCTGTCACTCTGGATAGAGTGCTGTGGCATCACAGCTCACAGCAACCTCCAATTCCTGGGTTCAAGTGAGTCTTCTGCCTCTGCCTTCCAAGTAGCTGGGACTACAGGCACCTGCCACAACGCCCAGCCATGTTTTGGTTGCAGCCGTCATTGTTGTTTGGTGGGCCCGGGCTAGATTCGAACCTGCCAGCTCAGGTGTACGTGGGTGGCACCTTAGCCCGTTGAGCCACAGGTGCCGAGCCTATTTCTGTGACTTTTGATGAGGATTGCATTAAATCTGCAAATCGCTCTGGGTGGTGTTGACATCTACGTGTGCCTTAATTTCTCTCCTGGTGAACTAGACATGTATCCTCTGAGACCTCTCTAATGGCTCAGCCTCCTGAGCCATTTCTCCCACTATTGCCACTGTGAGTGTAACATTAGCAAGCCATTTCAAATTTTTCCATGACTAGCCGGGCGTTGTGGCGGGCGCCTGTAGTCCCAGCTACTTGGGAGGCTGAGGCAAGAGAATTGCCTAAGCCCAGGAGTTGGAGGTTGCTGTGAGCTATGTGACGCCACAGCACTCTACTGAGGGAGATAAAGTGAGACTCTGTCTCTACAAAAAAAAAAAAAATTTCCATGACTTTTCAAACACAAAAGCAGAGCAGGTCCCTGTGGGTCCTCTCTGTCCAAACTTGGTTTTTATTTTTTTTTTTTGCACCTCTGTAAGGTAAGAGGAACAACCCCCACAGAGGCAAAGCCAGGAGGTGGGACCATAGGGGTCCTGAGTGTGACAAGGCTGAAGTGGCCAGCCTTGGGGCCCAGGATCCCAGACAAGAGCAGCTGTCCTGCTTCCCCACAGAGGGCTGGCAGGGCAACATCGCCATGTAGGAACACCCCAGCCACTCACAATGGGTCCTCTGCAGTTTTCTTAGTGGTGTCTTCATCTGCTTACTCTTTTGTTCTGTAAAACTGGACAATGGTCTCACCTCCCTGCCCAAAGTGCTGGGGTGTAAGTTCCCCACCCCTAGGTGGGCACAGCAGAAGAGGGTGGTCTGAGAGCATTGGGAACCTGCTGTTGTGAAAGCCCCACAGGTTGGGGGGCAGGCAGGGGTATATTAGCCTGGAAGGGGGCTTCAGGAGGCAGTGTGGGCAGTGGCCAGCACTCAGCTGGTGGCCTGGGACTGCTAGTCCCTCTGCAGTGGGTGGCAGTCCCTCTCCCAGGAGAATCCTGGTACTGTCCTCTGGGGGTTGCTGGAGGACCACAGGGAGGTCGGGTGACAGTGGAGCCCCTTCCCACAGGCACTGCATGGGGGGGCAGGGCGTGTCCGGTCAGCCCTGGTGAAGTGGGCAGGTGGGCTGGTCATCCTTGTACCCTCAGGCCTTCCCTTCAGCATGGCAACCCTGGGGAGTGCCCTGTCCTCTCCTGACTGGGACAAGACAAGGGCTTTAGCTGATCGCTTCCCTCTGCTGCCTCACCAGGCCCTGCCTGCACATTTACCAACGGACTGACCGAGAGATTAAGGGCTTCCCTCCTCGGCCTCCCGGAGTGCTAAGATTACAGACGTGAGCCACTGTGCCCGGCCAAGAGTAGAGATTTCAAAGCTAAATCCTTACATAATCAAGTATTATAGGAATTCAGCTCTGGTTCAGAAGTCCAGGGTCCACCAAGTAATTTGCTATTTAAGCAGACTATATCTTATTATTTTGGATATTTACTTCTAACATCTACTAGATTTCTTTTTCTTTCTTTTTTTTTGAGACTGAGTCTCACTCTGTGACCCTGGGTAGAATGCTGTGAGGTCACAGCTCACAGCAACCTCAAACTTCTGGGCTTAAGAGATCTTCTTGCCTTAGCCTCCCAAGTAGCTGAGACTATAGGCTCCCACCACAATGCCCGGCTAGTTTTTCTATTTTCTGAATAGAGATGAGGCCTCACTCTTGCTCAGGCTGGTCTCAAGTGATCCTTCCACCTCGGCTTCTGAGAGTGCTAGGATTATAGCCATGAACCACTGCACCCGGCCTAGATTTTTTTTTAAATACAGAGAATAAACAAAATGGCCCATTACCTTACCACTCAAATACTACCACTGGTAGTAATGGGTAAATAAAGATAGGTGGCCGATACACAGTAATGTGCAAAGCAACTCAGCAGTCTCTGCTGAGGCCAGAAAGGCGAAGCACTGCCCTCGCCCCTCCAGGGAAGGCCCAGGCAAGGCAGACCTCAGGAAAGGGGCTCAGATACCTGGACATTGGCCACTTCTCGGTTACAGTTTTTGTTGATTCTGCAAAGGCAAAATTAAGTCCAAACATATTGTTCTACTTTGCTGCTGAGCTCAGAGAAGGAGCTCAGACCCTTTGTGCAGCCAGGAGCCCAACAGGCTGGGATTGGAAGAATCCAGTGGACATAGTGGGGTAGGTGAGGATTCTGGTCCAGTGTGTGTGTGCACAGACCTGCTGACCATGTATCCACAAAGCCTGGGTGTGCACGTGGCTACCCAGAGCCTCGGCTTCCCTGTTGCTCTGCTCTTCTGTCCTGTGGCCCTGAGGTTGTCTTCTGGGAGTGTCCCTTCCATGGCCTGAGCCTGTCTCCTTAGCCAGAAGTGACTTTCTTCAGGGTAGCTTCCAGCTAAGAGCTGTATCTTGTGTGCCACAGGGCTCCAAGGCCAAATCCCAGAAAGACCATGAGTGACCATAGTGCCCTGGCAGAAGTTTTCCAAGTTCCTCTTTCTTTTTTTTCTTTATTATTATTATTTTTTTTTTATTAAATCATGGTTGTGTTTATAAATGCAATCATGGGGTACAATGTGCTGGTTTTATATACAGTTTGAGATATTTTCATTGAACTGGTTGACATAGCTTTCATGGTGTTTTTTCTTAGTTATTGTGTACAGACATTAATAGTCTACATTTAGTAAATTTCACCTGTAACCCCTCTAAGATGCACCGTAAGTGTGGACCCACCAATTACTCTCCCTTCGCCCTCTTTTTTTTTTTAAATTGAGACAGAGTCTTATCGCCCTGGATAGAATAGAGCGCCCGGCATCATAGCTCACAGTAACCTCAAACTCTTGGGCTCAAGTTGCCTCAGCTTTTCTATTTCTAGTAGAGACGGGGTCTTGCTTTTACTCAGGCTGGTCTCAAACTCATGAGCTCAAGCATTCCACCCACCTTGGCCTCCAGAGTGCTTGGATTATAGGCGTGAGCCACTGTGCCTGCCAGCAAGTTCCTCTTTTTTGTGTCCTTTTCCATTTTCGGTCTCTAACTCAAAATCACCAGCTTCTGTTTCAAACTTTGTGAGCTCTGCTCTGTACTGGTGGAGGGCCCTTTGTTGACCTTCTGTCTAACTGGGTCCTAGGCTACCTGCCAGAGGTTGCCTGCCATAATTTCATCATACTCACCAGGAACAGCTTTGCGTGTCTTGTCACACTATCGTGGGTAGCAGGGCTGGCCTTTTTCAGTATGCGGCTGTCCCCAAAGGGAGTGGTGAGTGGATCTGGCCTGGGAACTGCCTATATCCTTACCTGGCAATTCAATGTAAGGGCCACACGAATCTCTTGAGCTGTCTGGAGGGCGAGTATCCAACATGGGCTCCCCTAGAGGCTGCGCGGGGTAGGGGTCTGCACCATGAGTCCTCTCCTGGACCAGCCCCACCCTTCACTCCAGGCCACAGGGCCTTCACCCACCCTGGTGTCCTTTCTGGTGCTGGGGAGGGGAAAGGAAGCTGAACCTCCCTTCCCGCGCCTGTCTGGCAGAGCACCCAGGGCAGGGGCCGCCTCCAGGTGAGGCTGCCAGAGGCTCACCGATTGCCAAAGGGGGTGCTGGGGGCCGGCGCCCTGGCGCTGATACAGGCTAGGCAACTGTCTTCTCCGACGCTTGGCCTCCAGCAGCACGGGGAGCAGCGGCAGCACCCCCAAACTGAGTGAGGGGCAAGCAGGAAGGGCGCAGAGCGCTGAGCCCCGCCCACTCCCGCCCTCCCCTCCACCCCCGCCAGATGCTGGAGGCCCCGCCCCTGGTGCTGGTCGCTGCCGCTGTGAGCCTGACCCTGCTGGCGCTTATGGCAGTGCTGGTGCTGCGCCACTGGGGCTTGTGTGTCATCATCTGGAACGAGTTCGTCCGGGAGCCCGTGTACAACCTGCTCATGGGGGACACCAAGGAGCAACGCATCCTGCGCCACGCGCTGGGGCACGCGGAAGCCGGGAACCCGCAGAGCGTGCTGGAGGCCATTGACACCTACTGCTCGCAGAAGGAGTGGGCCATGAATGTGGGTGACAAGAAAGGTGCGGGTCCTGGCCGGCAGGTGTTGGTCTGGGACGACGGGGACCCCCGCTGCACAGCACAGCACAGCCTGGGGGGTGGAGGGGGTGGAGGAGGATCCTTATCGGGAGCCCTGGAGCCAGAGCTGCAGGCCAGGCCTTGGGCTTCCCCTCACCCCAGGCAAAGGTGATGCAGACCCGGACACACCTTGTAGGTCCCAGGGTGGAAGAGGCACTGTTAACAATGTGCTTTGTCCGCCTTGGGGGTGGGAGTCAGGCTCTGACCCTACTGCCCACTGCCTGGGAAAGACCAGAGCCTACACTCACAGATTATGAAGGCACTGGGCCTGCCCTTGAACTCTGCCCTGGCCAACCATGAACCTGCCTGATAGGTCCTCCTGGGCCCTCCCACCTGGGCACTAACCTGGGGCACAGCCAGGCTTCCCGAGAGGGAGGCTTGGGTTAGGACACATTGGGGTCAGCCAAAGAGGGCGGGAAAGAGACAGGGCCAGCATGTGCATGGCTTCCTAGAAGCACTGAGGGTGTGTGCAGTGGGGACCAGGTCCTTGTGCTGGCTGCCATAATGGTGAAAATAAAAGGCCCTCTAGGAGCCACTAGGGAGAGCGGAGGTGGAGAGGCTGGAGGCCAGGTGTGTGGGAGGGGTGGGCCTAGGACCCCCGCCCCCTGCCCCCACACCGACATCCCCTTGCCCCCTACCCCAGGCCAGATCATGGACGCTGTGGTGCAGGAGTACCAGCCCTCCGTGTTGCTGGAGCTAGGGGCATACTGCGGCTACTCGGCCCTGCGCATGGCCCGCCTGCTGTTACCTGGTGCCAGGCTGATCACCATCGAACTCAACCCCGACTATGCCGCCATCACCCAGCAAATGGTGGAGTTCGCAGGCCTGCAGGACAGGGTGCGGTGTGCCTGACCCTGGGTGACATGTGGACACCAGTTAGGGAGGGGCTGGTTCACATCTAGGCATGGTTCAAGGTGAAGCTCACAGAGCTCCTGCTGTCCCTTGGGTGCTGCTTGGGCCTAGGGCCGAGGAAACTTGGTGGAGGTCTCTCAGCCCCATTCCACAGAGAGGAAACTCCTGAGGCTTCCCTGGGCAGGACATCACAGCAGGGACCTTGTCCCCCCCTAGAACCCACAACTGTCAGGGAACCCACAACTGTCAGGGAAACACTTGAGTGGGTGTCCAAGCATGTCCCCTTGGATCTGGGTGCTGACAGAACTCTGTTCCAGGTAACTGTTGTGGTTGGGGCATCCCAGGACGTCATCCCCCAGCTGAAGAAGAAATACGACGTGGACACACTGGACATGGTCTTCCTTGACCACTGGAAGGACCGATACCTGCCAGACACACTCCTCCTTGAGGTGAGGGTGGGCCCCTGTGCTCACTGCTGCCACAGGGCATGGCCAGCAGCCTCAGCCACTTGCAGGAGCCAGGTGCCCACTGAGAGCTGCCGAGGGTGGGGGTCCTGAGTTAGAGAGCACAGAGGGCCATATTAGCCCCATGGCAGGTGGAAGACAGGTGGGGGAGCCTGGCTGGGAGTCTCCCTGGCCTCAGTGAAGTGCTGCTGGATAGGGGTGGTGGGTACCATGGACCAGAACACCTGCAAGGACAGGCCAGGGGAGGGATGAAGAGGTGCGCTGGGGCCACGTCCTCTCTCCACGGGGTGCCCACTGTGTTAGTGCAGGACAGCAGTGTCTTTGCTGTGCAACCCTAGCCCTGCCCGAGAAGCCAATGCCTGAGTCAGACACTCCAAGGGGTGTCCTTATCCTCTGAACTGACATCACCCAAAGAGCTCACATCCTTGGCGGGCTGGTATAGCCCACGCTGGTGGTCAAGAAGGGACCCTGGGCAGCTTCTAGCTCTCCCAAGGCCCTAGCCACTGCCCCCACAGATGCTGTCCCTGTGCTGGCTAACTGCTGCTCATCCCTCCTAGTAACCACACCTTCCCATGAGCATGAGTGGGGCATGGCACACAGAGGCCTAGGGTGTGAAAGGCCTCAGGACCCCCTGGGAACAGCGAGGCTAAGCACCAAGCGATTTGAGCAGCTGGAAGTGAAGCTAAACCTCTCTTCCAGAAAGATACCCATTAGTTTTGGTGAGGTATGTCCCTCAGGAGGGTCTCAGAGGCCCTGGGACTAATTGGGAAGTGCTGAGCCCTGGTAGTGGAAAGGGAGGAGTCCAGGGCCAGAGGATGGACTGGAGGATCTGTCGGCCAGAGTAGGTGGTGGGGCCCTTGCCAGGATCCCCTGAGATCTAGGAACCCCAGCCTCGGCCTAGACTGGAGGTAGCCCCTTCTCGGGCCAGCCAATGCCTTCCTGGGCCTCTGTTCTAGGTGTTTTCAGCCAACATTGCTAGGATACATGATTCACAGAGGTATGACCTTGAGGTTACCCCTCCTCTCCCTGACCATGCAGCTGCGTTTCCCTACAGCTGGCCTGAGAGCTCTTCAGCTTCCTCCCGCCTCCCCATCACAAGGCCCTCCTTAGGGCACATCCCCAAGTGCCCTGAAGACCCGCCAACCTTCAGGTTGTTTGCTTTGCTATGACTATATAAAAAACCTCTATGCTTTTAAGGTTAGACCTCCAAGACAGGGTGACTGGGGCATCCCTTGCTGTGGTCTGCCCTTCTTGACAGGCAAACACTCTCACAGCTCTTTGTGATGTGAGCAGATCCCCTGCCAGCTTACATGGATAAACACCCTGACGTCTCACCCCTGAACATGAACCCTGGGGCCACTGCCTGTGGCTGTGTTGTCCAGTGACAACCCTGGGTCTTCCCTGTGCTCAGGTACCTGTGGAGATGGGACTGTGCAATTGCAGAAGCTTGGGGGCACCCAGAGTCACCTCCCAGTCCCTGAAAAGGCAGGCTTGTTAGTAGGGGATCAGCCCTGTCCTCAGCACTGCGGCCTGTCTTCTCTCTAGGGACTTCACCAACAGCCCTGCCCTAGGCACTGTGCCCTCTGTGCCTGGCTCCACTGGCCACTGGCCACACTATCTCCTGCAGCACCTGTGAGCCATGTGCCATTCTAGTGGCTGGGATGGACACAGGAATGAGTGGCGGAGTGCAAGGTCCTTGTTCCCATGGAGCCTTCTGCAGAGGTTGTGCTGGGAAGAAAATGGACTGTCTCAGGAGAGCAGACTTCAGGAGCCAGGCACAGGCTGCACATGGGACCCCAGCCCTCACCCCCTCTGTCTGTCCCCTGCAGGAATGTGGCTTATTGCGGAAAGGGACAGTGCTGCTGGCTGACAACGTGATCTGCCCAGGCACACCAGACTTCCTGGCACATGTGCGTGGAAGTGACCGCTTCGAGTGCACACACTACTCCTCCTACTTGGAGTATGTCAAGGTGGTGGACGGCCTGGAGAAGGCCATCTACTTGGGCCCAGGCAGCCCAACACAGCCTTGACTGCGTACCCTGCTCTGGCTCCCTTGCCAGCCCTGGTTCTGACAATTGCAGCGGGTGCTTCTACTAACCACACTTCTGCATTCTGGGGTCTGTCCCCAAATGCAAAGCACGCTCAGGCCCGAAGCCTGGGACCTGCCCATAGCTCCGGACTATTCTTTTTTAACAATCATGACCTCTTTACTAAAATCTATTAGCTGTAATCTTCTTACAAGCCAGTATCATGTTTTACAATATAAAAATTAAAAGATCTAAATGTTTAGATACAAGAAACTGATTTAGTACCATTTTTCCCAAGTGCCATGCTGTGCCCTGAGCTTTGGTACCAAATGTTACTAAGACCCCCTGATGGGGCCCTGATGTCCTATGGCTGGCTGGGTCCTGGTGTCATGACCAGCCCAGGGGCTCCCAGGCACAGCAGGGGGGCCAGCCTTGCTCAGCACTGTGCCTCCTGTGCCCAGGCCAGGGGTACCTATTAGCCCCATGGGGATGTCTGCCTGCTCAGGAAACTGGGATGGGGCCTCAGGCAGCCGTCATACCCTCTCTTACCAAGCAGACACTGAGGATTGGTAGACATGGCTATGCAGTGGTGCCTGGCCCCTCTGAGAAGAAACACCTTCCCCAAGCCCACCTGGCTTTGCTCCCAGAAGAGGAGGCTCAAACTAGCCACAGAATTCCTGTGGTTGTCCACCTGGCAGAACAGTGAAGCAGCCTTGGTTTATGTCTAGCTAAGCCCAGTGCTGCCCTAGCTCCCCAAGATGGTCAGCCTGCCCACCACCTGCAAAGCTCTCCAAGGAACAGGGACAAGATTCCAGCCCACCTGCTCCTAGAACAGCCCTTCCTGGGCTCCCACCCCCAGGCTCAGGGCCCAGCTAAAACCCCAGAAGCCAGCCCCCTTCTCTGGCTATACAGAGTTCAGCAGTGAGGCCAAGGGTCTAGTGTGGACACCGCTGAGGGGCCAGGAACCACTGGAGGCCATCTCCATCTAGATAAACCCAGCCCTCATCACTGGTGACAGAGACATCCCAGCCACAGAAGACAAAACATTCTTTTGTTGCTTTTTTTAATTTTTAAATTTTCTTACAAAAATTGAGATGTTTACCAATAGAGTCTTATTTTGGTTTCATTTTTAATGCATTTCATCAGTGTTTTTCTTTTGTTTTTAAGTCACAAACAGCAGGCACTGAACAGCAGTCTCCCCACCACTGCTGAAGCTCAGTCCCAGAGGTGCTACTTGGGGCTCTGGGCAGATGCAGCAGCTGCAGCCCTGATGGTCAGTACAGCGAACACCAAGACAGGTGGTGGGGCACATGGAGCCTGACCCTGTCATGATGCCTTCAAAGCCGCCTTGCCTGGGCCCAGGCCTTCCTCTGTGGTTCGCCTGCCATGCAGGGTGGCTACAAGGGGAGCCCTCCACTCTCTGAGTCCAACTTCTCTCCCCTGCTCCCACTCTGTGCCCGGCTGCCAGTAGCTGGGGCCTACACCTCCAGCCCAGCCCACTCCTCTTAGGCACCCTTACACAGGGGCACACTTCCCTCACCCCCCAGCCCCAAAGCACAGCCAGACACCTTCCCTGCTGCCTGCCTGGCCCTGCCCTTGCAGCTCAGCCAGCCTTCTCAGGCCTTCTTTCACTCGCTCACACACAGCACCATGTCAGTAAACAGCTAACTTAGGCCTAGGGAGTTAGGTGGGGAGAGCAGAGGTGGGTGGGGAGGGGCAGGAGGGCATCCCAAAGCTGGGCCCTGACTTGGGCCAGAGGCACTGCTAACCTCTGCCACCAGGGCGCTTGGAGCTCCATGACAGGGTCTGCTGAGGACGGCCCTTCTTGGGTGAAATAATCCTAAGAGCAAGCAGCTGGGCCTGGGCCCTGCAGAGGGAGAGAGAACAGTACAGCCTGGGCAGGCAGTGGGCTCGGCAGGGGGTGGAAGTGGGGCAGGACAACGTACAACCCTGGCAGGACTCTGTAGACAGAGGTGTGATCAAAGTCAGCTGCTGTGAGTGGTGTGGGCTGACCTGAGGGTCCTGGCAACAGGGCCCATCCTGACTTGCTGGTCCTCGCGATGCCTGTGCTTTCCGGGCATCTGAGGTCGGGGCTGTCCCTACTCTGGTCCTGTCTCCTCGAGGCTTTTACCCCATGGAGCTGGGGAGGAGGCTTCAGGCCCAGGAGCACCCTCCCACTCTGATCTCAGTCTAGCCTTCCTAAGCCAGGTGTTTGGGCCTGCTGCCCTGGAAGCTAGGGTCCCGCCCGCCAGGGCACGTGCAGGAAGAGCAGAGCGTGCAGACAGCAGAGAGGAGTGGGAGGCCCCTCCCAGAGAACAGGAGACAGTTGGGCAAATGACCAGAAAAAGAACGTACCAGGCATGCAAGCTAGACCCAGGAGTCAACGGGCTGAGGCTTAGCGTCCCCCACGGCGTCCACTAGCCTGACCGCGGGCCTGCTGGGCCCAGGGGGTGGGGCCTTCCTGCTGGGGTCGAGCTGCAGCGCATGGCGAGCAGGTGGACAGGAAGGCATTAGAAGCACAACAGAGTGGGTTAGTCAGCACTGGCCGCAGGGCAGGGCTGCACAGGGAGCCAGGCCACGGCCAGATTGGTGTGAGGGTGGCCAGCCAAGGCAGCACGGGGGCGCTGAGGTCAAGGGGAGCCGAGCTGGCGTGGCTCATATGGGCCAGGATGGTGCGGGAACACACAGAGGCCTGTGCAGGAAGCTTGGGGACTGGCAGAGAGCAGGTGGCAGGTGCTACCCTTGCCTAGCATGCTCATGCAGAGAAGGTGCAGACATGCTACAGGGTGTGGCTGGGCAGGACGCCCAGTAGGTGCGAGCCGCACACCCATGAGGACCCACAGACTGACATAAGAGGGCGGCCTCCTGTGCTTGGTTCCCCAGGGCCCAGACCAGACTCAGTAAGGCTCGGGCTGCTCTCTAGGCCACTCCTAGGTATGATGGAGCCTCCCTGGGTGCCTGTCCATAGCCACTTACTTTCAAAGGCTCCTTCTCAGAGGCCTCCCCTGTGGAGCCACTGCCCCGAGCCCTGCGCTCCCTCCGGTCCACGGTGGAGTATCCGTCTGTGGGCAGGGTAAGGTAGAGGCATGAGGAAAAGATGTCCCTCTCTGCCTGGACATACGGCCCCAGGGGCAGAGGGCTCACACCTGCCATGTCCTGGAGATCTGTGTAGGCCCCAGGTCCCACCAGCACCCCCATGGCAGCTCAACATCCAATTTCCCCTCATCTGGCTGATCAGAGGCCCTAGCTGGGCACTGACTGCTCTCTAGCTGCCCTGCCCCTCACTCCCTGAGCCCACCAAACCAAATCTCTGCTCTCCAACCGACACCAACCACACTCACTCACCCCATCAAGCCAGAAGGCCCATCTCTGGCCCTGGCCTCTCCCTGACATGCCTGCACTCACCTGGGCCCAGTGCGTCCATGGGAATCACGTCTCTGCTGCTTGTTTTCTCGCTGTCTGCAAGGCAGGGGCAGGCAGCTGGTTGCCCACAGTGGCCAGGGGGCCAGGGCAGACACCTCAGCAGGGTTGGCCTTGGTGATCCCAAGTGCCCTCTGTCACCTAAAATCCTTGCTACTTCTGCCCAACCTCTGCCAGGTGACGATCCCCACCCAACCTTGACACCAATGCAGGTGTCATGGGGAGGACCGTGGCGCGAACTCTGGTGGAAGAAAACCTGTTTCTCTCCTCTGCCCCCACCCTCCAGCCAGCACTCACCCAGGCTCTTGTCCACCAGCGGCAGTGTGCTGTCATCAAAGCCCCCAGGGCTTGGTGCTCCTTTGGGGCCCTTAGCGGCAGCAGCTGCTGACTGAGGAGACAGGAAACGCAAACAGGAAGGTTGTGGTCCTCTCCCTCAGGGACCCAACCCAGCGGAATGAGGGGGAAGGCCTAGGCAGCCCGCACCTGGAAGCGTGCCTTTGTCCAGCCGTCCCTCTGCAGGGCGCCACGCAGCTCCTTGTAACTCCACACCGTCTGCAGCACGTGGGACGCAGCCTTCGCCTCGCGCACGGACTGGCTGCGGCGGGCGGGTCGCGTCAGCGGCGGCCCCTCCCCAGCCGTCCCCAACCCCGCCCCCGCCCCAATGCCCCCACCTGGAAGCGACGAGAGCCACCAGCGCGGGCACACCGCGGGCCTGCAAGAGCGAGCGCGCATTATCCACGCTGTCAGACACGATCTCGTGAATGGTGTTAAGCACGGCCACCACCGTGTCCTCCTCCAGGCGGGCCCCGGGTCGCACTGGAGCCTGCGCATTGCGCACGTTCCGCACCAGCTCTGCCATGGCGTAGCTCCCTGGGGGTCGGACGAGGTTAAGGAACACCTTCACATCCTGCCCCTCCAGGAAGGTGCAGTGTTCAGGCGAGGGGCACCACCAGGAGGGCCCCAGGACACCCAAGACCCCCGTGAGCGGATAGGGCCACGATGCTCAAACCACCCACCACCTAACGGCGGGACCTCAGAGCTGCCTGCCCGGTTCCAGCGCCTGCTGTGGCCTCTCACCGATGAGGTCCTTGTTGCGCCGGTCCAGCGAGAGGTTGCGGAGAGCGATAGCCACGGCGCGCACCACCTTGTCGGTCTCGGACTGCAGCAGTTCCACGAGCACCGGCAGCCCACGCTCCTTGCGCACGGTGGCGCGGATGTACGTGGCCCACTACAGCAGTGGAGGGAAGGAGAGGACTGCGGAAATGCACCTGCCGGGCACTGTCCCACCTCTGGACCCTGACTGGTCGCCTCCAGCTGGATCTTCCTCCTCCTCTGCGACAAAGCCCTACCCCCAACAGCTCACAGCCACCTCCACCAAGAAGCCTCTCCTACGCTTTGAACCTCTCTGACCTTGGGGAAGCACCATGTTCCCTTATCTCCCTGCCAGGCCTGGCAAGAGCAGTACCAGTGAGGCGGATGAATTCCCTTTGTCCCGTCTTGCCCTCCCTGCCAGGCAAACTTGGCCTCTCACCATCCAGTTGCCCGCACTGAGGTTCTGCAGGGCCCCAGCGGCAGCCTCCAGAGTGTTGAAGTTTCGGCTCTCCGTGAGGAGGGAGAGGTAGAGACGTACCACCTCGGGCTGGTACAGCAGTTCAAAGCCTGCGTAGGGGAGAACCACCACCCATAGTCACCCAGAACCTCCTCCATCACCATCAACCCCTTCCCTTCCATCCTGGTCAGAGCTCCTAGGGCCAGGGTGAGCTGGGGCCAGGAATGCGTGTGGAATGTTTAGTATCAGTGTAGTCACCCAAGGAAGAAAGCGGTCCCATTTTACAGCGGCAAACTGGGGCTTAGTCCATAAGAGTTGACAAGCCGCAGGAGCACCCCAGAAGCCAGAGGTGGCAACCAGGGCCACACCCCTAGCAACAGGGCCCACCCTCCCTGAACAGATTGTGCACCTAGGGCCACGCCCCTAGCAACAGGGCTCACCCTCTCTGAACAGATTGTGCCCCCTAGCAACAGGGCCCGACTTCGCAGATAACAAAACTGTGCACCCATGGCCACGCCCCTAGCAACAGAGCCCACCTACCGTTGGACAATAGAGCCAGCCCAGCATAACCCAACTAAGGCAGCGCCACCGGGGTAGGTGCCTTAGCAACAGGACCCAGGTTCCTCAGCAACCACTCCAGCTTCCCAGCAATTAAGGCCCCGGTTTGGTACCCTAGAGTACTCCAAAGATGAGGTGCCAAGGCAGCCTTCCAGATCTGCCTGTCCCCACACAGAGGCTTCTGCCTGGCTCAGGACATTACCTCCCTCTCCCCATCCTGCCCCATTCCATGACCCCTACCTTGTCCAGTCCCCATATCCATGTTCCCTGCACTCCAGCCCCCAAATGCTGCACATCCACTCCCCTCTCAAGGTGTCTGCAATTCTGCCTGTAATGCTTGTCCTTACAACCCCACAGCAGATTCCTTCTGCCTTCTATCCCACTTGGGGACCTGCAAGCTCTTCCAACTTGCCCGGCTGGCTAGGCCCCACCAGGGTAGCACTCTCTCACGCAGGCTGGCTCCCAGCATACAGCAGGATCCCAGCTCACTGAAGGAACCCAACACACAGAGGGGTTGGAAAGACGATCCAGGTATTCTGAGCCTCTCTGGCCCTGGATCTGACCATGTCTGCCTAGCTACCAGTCCTCGCAGTGGACTCCAGCACTATAACCAGCACTGGAGGCCCCAATTTCACTGGGGGTCTCTCCCCTCCAACGCTGCCAACCTCCCATCTGCTATATGGTTGTGCAAGCACCTGGCCTCTTTGCCTCTCTACCCACCTTACCCAAACTGACCCTGATTCTGAACTCTCAACAGGTACTTCAGGACGGGACTATCCTCCGAGGAATCCCACATCTATGGCCCTTGGTTTCACCATTCAATTTTCAAGGCTCCCCAGGCATGTCTGGTGACCAAAAGCTTCACTACGAGGACAGTCTTAGACCCAGGCTCCCCTGAAGACACAGGCTCTGCCCCAGCCCACTTGCCTTTGGCAGCCTCCGTTCGCTTAGGCAGGTCCAGTGTGTCAAAGTTCTGGTCCACCTCACCATCCTTCTTCCCTGGAAAGGAAGTAGGGCAGGAGGTCAGGTGGACCCTAGGGAGGGCAGGAGTGTGTTATGAAGGTTGCACAAAGCCCTCTCCTGACCACGCCCCAAATAATACCCAGTCCAGGGCTGGGCACCTGGAGGCCTTGGGAGTAGAGCACCACTTTCCCAAGCAGGCACATCAGCTCAGGGGAAGACGGTGGTGGCAGTGGATCCTACGGAAATCCCAGACTTGCCCCAATCCCCTGGGACTCATTTCCCACCTGACCGCTGGGAGCTATACACAGACCCTCCCAGTGGCTCCTCTCCAGCTGCCAGGTGTGTTGCTGAGCAGCCAGGAGCCCACGTTAGGTAGCAGGTAGGTACACACAGAGAAGCTGAAGGCTGACAGGGACAGGGCTTGCCTGAGTCACACAGGAAAGGGCTGGGCCAAGAGCTTTCTTAAGATGAAAATTCCCCCTTCTGTGACCAGGACACTATCCCAGGCTGTACCCCACAGCAGCTCCATGTAACACTTGCACAGTCCAAGGTAGTACAACTCCATGATGGAGAACTCACTGCCTCCTAGTCACCCTCCCCAAGTTAGATAAAGAAGCTTCTCCCCTTTGGAAGGCAACAGAGCTGAGCTCAGATAATCTGGGGTTCCATCCTGCCCACCCTCATGGGACCTTTGTGCTGTTCCTCTGAGCCACACACCACCCCATTCCATCACAGGGGCGGACCCTGCCACTGTCATAAAATGGTGGCCCAGACGGTAAGATCAGGGCTGGGGCAGAGCCTTGAGGCTGGAAGATGCTTCTGCCTTACTGGGAGCCCATAGCACCTGCCAGGCTGGTTCTGCAAGACCAGCATGGACTCAGAACTCACCTTGATGGAACCACTCCTCTGGGCAGCCGGAGGAAGCACAGGAGAGAGGAGAGGAGCCTGAGCAGGTGGGACCCCCACACCCCCTCGGGAGGCCTCAGATTCCCACTGCACACTCTGCTCTGTCAAGCAGCCGACACGTGGGACCTCACCCAGATTACTTTTGGGGGCTCAGTGGTCACCAGTGAAACATAGAGGGGAGCTAGGGGTCAGTGGGGCAGGTGAAGGTGGTTCACAGGTGTAACTACAGTTGCCAGGGATGTGGGTCGTGGGGACCTACGCCCACAGCCTAGTCAGGTCTACAGCTGCTGGGAGTGGCCAGCAGATGGCATCATTGCTGGCCCTTTTTCAACTTAAAGGCCCACAGAACCCTTCCCCAGCATGGAGGGGCTGGGCTAGGCACCTTGGCCCCTGTGATCCAAGGCAGTGCACCTTCCTTGGCTCCTTGCTTCCCTATCAGGGGCTGACCAGGTGTCCTCCAGCCTCCATCACTGCCCACTATGGGCACGAAGAGCCTTCAGGCTGGGCCAGAGGTCTAGAGTGGTATCCCAGTCTCACCCACCTACCTTTGGCCTTCTTGCCACCGAAGCAGCTGGCGTCATCCCGCCTCCGGCGCTGGGGGCCCATGGCACTGCCTGGGGGCCCGGGCTCCGCCTCCTGGTACCTGTCGGCCCCAGGCACCTCCTTGTGCACGTGGTAGGACAGGTTCCGCATGATGCACACACAGTTCTCCACTGACTGTGGGGAGAGGCCAGCAGCTAGAGCAGTCTGTATGGCCTGGGGACTCCCGCATGCCTAGGCCCCTAGGCACAGGGCCAGCCCTCAGCCAGTGTGCACCAATGCCCCAGAAGCAAGGGACAGGGAGGCCTCAAGCAAGAGCACACAGGCGCAAATGCTAGGGCAGAGCACCACGCCTAATTCACAGCACAAACACTGTAAGACGGGCCACGTTTAGAAGCTACCCAACTGTGCTGCCTGAGGGTTCTGGCCCCAGGGCCTGCTCCTACATTGCCATCTGTCCCTCGCTAGATGGGAAGCTGTGAGACTATCCCACCCCACCTTGCCCACCTTGTTGTCTGTGTCTTTCCTGCCCACAGCTGACTGTAGGGCATGCAAGAGCGCGTCCACCAGCCCTTCACACTCCCGGAGTCGCCGCCGCGCCTCGGCACCATCTGAGCTCACGTTCCTGGGTGGCCAAGAATAGGTCTGGTGATCCCTGACCCCTCGGGAACCCCTCCAGCCCCATCCCAGCCTTGGTTGCTTGTCTTCATCTCTAACCCTACTGCCACCCTGGCGCTACTGGGACAGGAGGGCCAGAGAGTCTAACTGCCCCCCCTCCACCCCTGGGGGAGGAGGCAGGTGTATTTAAAGGCACAAAGGTGGGTGCGAAGAAGCAATTCTGGGTCCCCCACCCCCATGTCAGTGGCAGCTCTGGGCCCTGCTATGCCCCAAGGTCAGGACCCCATAGGACCACAGGGGCACATCCTGGTGACAGGCATATCTGTGAGACCAGGACTTGCTTATGAGATCTCTGCAGAGCTTCCCAGAGGTCACGGGAAGGTGGGATGAGCACCTAAGGCAGATAGACATGAAGGCCCCAGCTTCCCATGGCTGGGAAGGCAAAGCTGGGAGCTGGGCGGGGTGAGGGAACCAGAGTAGGGAGACTCTGGCCAGAGGGTGTCTTTGAGGGTGAGTACAATCCCGCCAGGCCCCCCTCATCCTCCACAGGCTCAAGCTGTGACCCTAATGCCCAAGATGTGAGCAGTCTCCTATTTTCTCCTTGTTATCTGGGATCAGGAGCATGGCCAGTGGATGTGCGGGCAGGCAACCAGTCATCCAAATGGGAGCAGCCCAGGCAGGAGCTGGCCATACCTCAGGCAGCCTGATGTGTTCTTGAAGACAGTTGTCCACTCGGCATCCCGTGGCTTGGAGTCCTCGTTGGGCTCGAGCTCCCAACCCGAGTGAGGCACGATGACTTCATGAGTCAGCGTCTGCAGGCCATGGTCAATGATGACCATCTTCAGGGGCTCATAAGATGACAGGTTCCAGAGTGTGCCTGTGGGTGTGATTGGTCATGCTTACCACAGGCACTTCCCTACCTCGGCCCCCCCACCCCCGTCCCCAGGTGACTGTGTCCAGGTCCTGATCCACCTTTCCTGTGCCCTAGTTCACAGAGAATGACAGAAAGGCTCTGGAGACTGTCCCAGCCTAGGCAGAACATGTGGGCAGCACCCAGTTGTGGCTTCCAGCCAGGAGGGAGCCCAAGAGAAGGGGATGGGAGGGCTGTCCCTTCCCCTATTCCCTGCTACCTGAGTAAGTGGGACCAATACTCCTGAGGCCACAGGGAGGTAGTCAGGTGGCTCTGCCTGTCCGTCAGGCCCCACAAGCACAGTCCATCTAGGCAGGGCCCAGGGCAGCTACAGTGGGGACATAGGGTCCACAGGGAAGGGCCCCCCAGGCAGGTTCTCCCAACAACCTGAGCATTTCCCTGGCCAGGAGCCCCCGAGTGGGCTCAGCCTCCTTCTCCTTCCGGGAGAGACCGCACATGTTGGACCTACTTACCAGTGACCAGCTCACGGACCTCACTGTCCCTGGCAGCCCGCAGCAGGCGCACCAGGGCGGGCACACCACCGCAGTCCCGGATGGCAGCCTTGTTGTCAGTGTCACAGCCATAGGAGAGGTTGCGCAGTGCCCCACAGGCCCGGCGCCGCACCTCAGCCCGAGGGTGGTCCAACAGAGCCACAAGCAGAGGCAGTCCCCGCAGCTGCCGCACGCGCCGCTTGATGCCCTCGTTCTCAAAGCACAGGTGCTGCAGGTAGGCGGCTGCGTTGGCCTTCACTGGGTCCACAGGGTGCCGCAGCATGGCCAACACCTCAGGAAGTTCGGGGTCCCGCCACCGCGGCTCTTTACGGGTGCTGTCCACCGAGGGTGAGCGCCGCGCCAGCCGGTCCAGGCTGCCCAGGCTGCCCCGTTCTGGCTGGGCCAGGGGTGCTGTTACTGCTGGGAATGCAGGCCGCTCATCCAGCAGCTCGCCACCATCATCTGCCGCATCCTCATAGGCCCTGTGCAGGCAAGCGGGGCGCGTGGACGTCCTCACAGCAGCCGCCAGCCCTGCCTCTGAGCTGCCCGTCACACCCTCTCCTGGGGACTGTGAACTCAGCCAGCAGGGCTGGGCCAGGAGCATCTGTGTCTTGGCCCCAAGAAGGCAGAGGGCGCCAGGAGTCAGACCCCAGCCCAGCTGACAGCCACCAGGGCTTGCCATCCCTCCCAGCACAGAGAGCTCTCACCGCTGTCACCAGGTAGCATTCCCCTGTCCTGAGCTGGACATGTTTCTGTGGAACATCCATCTACAACAGGGGAGGATCCCTTCCTTCCCTGAAGCTACCCCACCTTCCTCTGAGGCCAATCTCCAGGATATAGGGGGAAGTGTTGACCTTCCTTGTAGGGTCCCTACAGCCGTCCCAGTGGGACCATGAGAGGGGCAATCACACCACCTCCCCTCAGGCCACAGGATGTCCTTGGCTCTCAGTAACCCTGTGGGCTGTCATCATCAAACCTACTTCCCAGAAGAGGGATTGTAGTTGGAGTGCTCAGATTGACGTGTCCAGGGTCAAACTGCAGAATGCAGACCCAGGGTGGGTCACACCCCACTCTGCAGACATTGGGACCGAAGAGGCAGGGGCTCTGGGCTCTAGTTACTGCCGTGCATGTTGGAAATGGAGACCCAAGGTAAACTGAGGCCCATGCTAGAGTCTTCATGGCCATCTGGCTAGAGCAAAGGTAGCAGGTGTCGAGCACGGCCACCAGCCCTAGGCCTGAGGAAGGGTGCCATCCTAATTTCTATTGCCTCGAGGCCTTCCCTGGCTGTGGTTCTGGCCAAGAATCAGGGCCCACACAAACTACCCAGTGCATGACTAACTCAACCAGCAGCCAGACTGCCTGTGGGTCACCCTGTGGCTGGGGCAGGCAGCTGCAAGAGACAGAGTGCTTACCTGGTGCGCAGGCCCCGCCCACACTCAGGCCTCCTCCGCGTGGTTGTGCCATAGTCAGGCTCCAGCTCAGGGCCACCCTCGTCATCAGCAGCCAGACTGCGAGAGTCATCCTCCAAGCCATAGGGTTCTGCCTGGAAGCGCTCAGGCAGGGAGCGGCCACCTGGTGGCCCAGGCTCAGGGCCCACAGGGAAGGCCTCACGGCGGCCAGGCAACGTGAAGCAGCCATCGGAGGGGCCCAGACCAAGGGGGCCAGTGCGTGGGGGCCGCACACCCAGCCCACGGGATAGACTGCCATAGCTGGGGCCATCCCGGGACTCGGGGCCATCAGGAGGGCCAACCCCGCTGCTGAGGTAGGCTCGGGAGAGCGTGGCTGCTGGGCCACCACCACGTAGCAAGAAGTGCCGATCCAGGGGGCCATCAGCATAAGGGCCTAGTGGGGGGCCACCATCCAGCAGGGGGAGTCCATCTGGGCCCAGGGGAACCTGGCGTACTGTCCGCGTGGTCACTGTCTTGACCGTCTTGGTAACCTGGTGGACAGGTGGGTGGCAGGTGGGCTGGGGAGCCCAAGAGTCCTGGAAACTGCCCCACTGGGGCCAGGCTGGCCTCTAAGTGGCCGGCTCACAAGTTCACACTGCAGACTGGACTACTGAGGTTGCCTGGCTCACTCTCTCACCCCCTGGGCCCAGCCATACCTTTGTCTCAGTGCGCCGAGTTGTGCCGTCTTCAGAAGTGACAATGGATACATGAGAAGTAGGAGTGCCAGGGTCCTCCTCCACCGTCACTGTCTCCTCCACAACCTCGGGCGCCTCTGGCATTGTGGCCAGTGAGGCCTGGCTGCCTGGGCTCTGCTCCTGGGGCGAGGTGGGGTGTCAGTGGGCAGGACCACCATAAAGACCGCACGGCCTCAGCATGTGTCTCCTCCTGGCCCCCAGGCCCACCTACCCCAGTGCTTGTCTCCACCCAAGCATGACAGCAGCAAGTCCTTGCCCTGTCACTCTACCCCAGGGCTCCTCAGGCTGAGTTGGGGAGCCCTCATGATGTGCCAGGATTGGCTGACACAGGCTCTGCTAGGCCCGAGGAGGCCCCTGTTGTGACCTGCAGGACACCCTCCTGAGGTCCCTTCCTACACCTAACAAGGGCCCTCCTGGTATCTTGGGGTCTCCTCCCTGTCCTATCCTAGAGACCCTGAGTGCAGAAGTCTTAGGGGAACAGTTTCACCACTGCTCATTGACTCACAGCCCCACCCAGACTCCTACCACCAAAGCCAGCCAAACGCCCTCAAAGACAGAAATATCCACTCCCAGAATGCCCTGTGCACCCACAGCACCAAAATATTTCACTCCTCTCAGCCCGGACACTCAGGTATCAAGGGGGCACACCCTGGCCCTACTTTGGGCCCCCCACTGACTGAGAAATGGGTGTCATATCAGACATTAGAAATATAGCAGATTGGGACCCATATCCACACTTGCCTCCATGCTGCAAGAGATGACTATAGTGGGATTCTAAGACAGCTCTGGGCTGAGACACTTCCAAAGCTCACATGCCTACTGAACAGACTCGTCATCAGGGAAACTGAGACTAAACAAGGACATGCCAGCCCATGTCAGAGCTGGGCCTGATGGTTGTTACACCACATGGTATTGAAACCCTAGACCCCCAGTCTGCCCTCAGACCTCTGAGCACACGGGCCCCAGGCCCACTCTGCAGCTGCACCAGAGATCAGTACCTACCCAGGACAGGCAGGAGTGAAACCCAGGCTGTGGTGGTCCAGGGAGGAGGACACATTCCCAGATAGCCTGGGCTGGATCAGCAGGAAGATGGGTCCCTTGCCTGGGCCCCCTGGGGCCCAAACCAACACAAGTCCCATCTGGCTCCAGAGCAGGACTCCGCCCCTCCCTGGGAGTAGGCAGTTAAGCCAGGCAAGGTGCCCAGGGCTGTTCTCAGGACCTGCCTGCGTAAGTTGGGGTCCTGTCCCAAAGGAATGCTTGACCCTGATGTATACGGTGCCAGGTCCAGGATAGAGGCAGCCCTCAGGCTCTACGTGACACAGGAAAGAAGAGGCCACAGAATGCACCTCAGGAGCAAAGGAAACTCAGAGAATGAGTTTCCCCTTTATAGATGGGGAAACTGAGGTCTTACTCAGGAGAGAAGATTCACCCAGGTCTTCACAATGCTAGTGGGAGGGGTCTCAGGCACTGCAGGGAAGACAATCTGGCAGAGGTCCTCTGAGCCTCACCTTGCCTCTGTCTTGGGGTGTGGGTGGTAGAATGCCTGCCAGGGCCCTGGCCAGGAAGAGAGGACCCTGTTCCCTGGGAAAGAGAAATAGACTGAGGCCCCAAGTGGGGACAATGGCAGGCTGCCAGCCAACGCAGGCTGGGCGCTTCTCCAAGGGCCCTGGGGATACAGGACTGCTTCAAGCAAGAGGCAGCACAGGGCTGCCCATTTGTATGTGGCCCCTGTGGGGCCCTGCAGGGCTAGTCAGGGCTCTAACAGGAGGCCAAGTAGTTCAGTGGTAGGGGATGGGGAAGGAGCAGGACTGAGGTTATGTTGCCCAGGACACTCGGCAAGCGGGATGTGACCCCCCCTCAGATTTACATATATTTGCATCCATTAAACACACAGAGAAAAGCCCCCTACTCCCTCACTAGGCAAGGGGGGTAAGGAGGAGGGGAAAAGATAGCTGGGGCCTGGGCTCCCACTCTGCAGTCCAGTGTACCTCTCCTACCCTAGCTGTGGGGAGGGTCTGATCATGCAGAGCTGGGTGGTCCAGGAGAGCCCGGGCCCCCCAGTGAAGTCGGTACCCCTGCGACACTCCCACCAGCCCAGGGCCCAGCTGCGGGATCCCGAGGCCCCAAGAGTCTCTGCTGGCAAATGACCTCAGGGAGCTAAAAACAAGCAATGACTTCACCCGGACAGGAGTGTGAGTTAGTCGGTGATCACGGGAAAGCCCGGCCCCCATTACACAGACCTGGGCAGACATACCAGGCATCTGGACACAACGTGTGTGTACCTGACCCCTCAGACAGGAACATGTGCATGTACACACGTGTGTGGGCACCCAGGGCACTCAGGCCCAAATATGTCGACCTGCACGCTCTGACAGCACCCCAAGTGCACAGCGCCCACTGTTCCCTGAGAACACGCATCAGTACACATATCCTCAGGTCCCCACCACTTGTCCAGATCCTATCCATGCCTCACATGCTCGCAACACACACAGACAGGGGCCACCAACTCCTTCCATCAACTAACCAGGCATCCACTCTGGGGGTCTCAGAGATGAAGGGAAATAGGGAAACTGAGGAGACCTAGAGTAGTGAGAGCCCCAAGGCCACTGTATGGCTGGGGCTGTGGGATGATGGGCTGATGACCAGCACACAATTGGCTTCAACAGAGGGGCTGTTTGGGTACCTGGATCCCTGCCTGAACCCAGCACCCTATTCCAGGGTACCATAACTCATGACTCCAGGCTGGCCCACTCTCAGAGGCTCCCGACCTGGCAGCTCCACATAGCCTCTGTCCCAGACCCAACTCTGCGATGTGTCCCTCTGCACCCCAGACACTGGCACTACCTTAAGACACCCCGCTCCCAGCCCAAACCAAAATGCCATGACCGGCCAATAGTCTCTTGCCACCTGCCCCCAGTCTGGCCATTCTTGCCCCTCATGCACGGACCATGCTCAGCCTCCCACCACCCAAATCTCCCATCCCAGATCCCTCCATGGCTGTCCCGCCTGTGATGCTCCCGCTCCATGGCTCTGAGCCAAAGAAGCACTGCTCCTCAGATCTGGGGTTTCCCACAAACTCCCTTGGGCTTGTGGGAGGGGCTGGAGTGACCAGGGAGTTGGACCCACCCACCTGCCACTACCCTCAAAAGGGTCCCCAGGGGCACAGGGCTGAGCAGGACTCTGCACCTGGGATTCAACTTCCTCATGGTTAGGTGGGAAGGTGAGGGGTGCTGTGACCCTGGGACATTCTGGGTAGCACTAGGAAACGTCCAGATGCAAGGCATGTGAGGAAGAAGTGGACCAATGCACAGGGGGGCTGCCCCTGGGTAAAGGCCCACACAACCTCCAGGAGGGTGCAGGGATGGTGGAGGGAAAGGCAGAGGAAACAAGCCAAGTCCTAGTTTGGGGGTGAAGGGCTCAGTCGGGGTCTGGAGATGCCCATCTACCCACACCACCCAGACTTAACAGACAAGCACCCACAGTGCGCATCTTGACGAACAGACTGCAGAGGTGTGTGCCCCATCCCATGCGAGGCCCTGCTGGCACATGCATGGCACAGGCTAAAGTGAGACTACACCCCTGGACCCCATACCCAAGGACAGACTCCCAGTGGGCACAAATTATGGCCACTGGATGAATGGAGGAGTGAGACAGTAACAGTTCCACGCCCCACTGGCTGCATCCAGTCGGGGACAAGTCAGGCTAGGATCCCTCACCAGGTAGCAAGCCTTGGCCACCACAAAATGCCTTCTCTTTTGGGGCCCATGGGTTTTGCCTAGCTCTCAGGACCAGGAACTCACCTCTCTAAGCAGCAGTGCACCTGCTGGGGCATGGCTAACGCGGGTTGGCCAGTGGGAAGCCAGTGGGAAGCAAGGTGGGATCAGGGTGGAGAGCAATACCGTCACTCACCCCAGCTTTCCCAAGCCACACTGTGACTATGAATCCCCTCAACTGGCCCCTCCATCCTTAAGTAGGTGGCTAGACCCCTGGGGTCACGCCAGGACCAGGTAGGCAGGTATGTGGAAGACCTGCTTCCCATCACAGGGGCTCTTGGGTGGTCCCCCTTGGCTCCACCTCAGTTTCCCTGCCTGTTACTGAATCTGGCTTCTTCTGAGCAGAGTGCAGGCTTCCCCTTACCTTTCCCACCACCTCAGTTTGGGAGGCAGAGGGCCCAGTCTTTCTTGGAGACCCTGTCCTGCACCCACACGTGGGTGGGACCAGCCTCCACCCCTCCTTTCATGTGCGCCCCGGCGCAGAGGGAGCTTCCATGAAAGCTCCGGAAGCTCCCCAGAGTCGGGAGTCCACGCAGGGGGTGTGGAGGAAGCCTCCCCTCCCAGGGGCAGGAGGCCTAGCCCATCCCTCTCCAGACTCAATCTCACTCCTGCAGAAAGGAGCTGCTAGGGAAGGCCCTGTACCCTACCCTGGTCCCCCGGGCACCTGTCCTGGGGCTGGCCGGGTTACCCGCCTCTCCGCCCCGGGTCCCCTCCGCCCGCTCCACACACAGGGTAGCACTGTCAGGGGGACCTAGGCCCAGCCCCCGGGGACCGCTCTAGAGACCCCGGGGCCCCGTCCCGTGCGCCGGTGCCCCCCATGTGCCTTTGCCCCCCCAGGGACAGCTCCTTACCCTGCCACCCCTCCTGGCCAGCCCGCCACAGCCCGGCCGAAGCGCAGACAATAGCCGCCTCCGGCCAGCGGCTCCGCGGAACAAAAGCGGGTCCTCCGGGACAGGCCAGCGTCCTGCCCTCTGCCGCCTGGCCCAGAACACTATGCCCACCCCCCCGATCCCCAGGCAAGTTCCCTCCAACCTGTCTGAGTTCAGCCGGCATTGGGCCAAGGCTTGGGGGCGCGGACCGGCGGCAGTGGCTGGACCGGGCTCGGCTCCGGCGCCTCGGCCGCTCGGGCTCAGGCTCGGCGGACTCGCTCCCCGCGGGGGCGGACCCGGCGCGGGTCGCGGCGAGCAGCCAATCGAGCGGGGCCGCGCCCAGGCGGGGCGGGGCGGGCGGCAGGGCGAGGTCCCGCCCCCCACGGCATGGGGCGGGGCTCTGCGGCCGGGTCGGAGCCAGAGGAGCCCCGGAGTTCCCCAACCTGGGTGTGGGCACCTAGTCCCTCTCGGCAGCGGGGCGCGGGGGGTGACATTTCCCCGCCGAGTGACCTTAGCCAAGTGCTCCTTCCCAGGCCTCAATTTGCGCCCGGTAAATGAGGACACACGCCCCTCCGCCTGTAGAGTTGGGGAAACTGAGTTCCAGCCGGGCAGGGGCCAGTGCCGCAACAGACACAGTGCCACCCTCGGAGGGTGCCATCCTGGCCGCAACTTAGTTCCGCCAGTGCCGCAACAGACACAGTGCCACCCTCGGAGGGTGCCGTCCTGGCCGCAACTTAGTTCCACCCTGCTGTGAAAAGGAGCCCAACAAGATAGGAGTCGTGGCCATGTAAGCACTGCAAGGTCCCTCAGGCCCCAGATCCCACCTTGGATCTCTGCCTAGCCCAACCCAGAGTGGGGCTTCCAAGAACTGTCCCCATATAGCTTAATGGAGACCTGGGGAACAGCCCCACTGGGAACCCACTTTGTGTCTTGGGCTTTCCCCATGGAAGCACAGAAACCCAGGGTGCCTCCTCCCCTCCACCCCCAGCCTGGCATGGATGTGAGGCCACACCTTGGAGTGTTAGTTCTGCTGGGTGACAGAGGGATGGGAGAGTAGGGTTGGGGCCACCTTTTGGGTCATACCCCACAAAGGCAAGCCAATAGCTCCAGTATCATGGGCCAGGAAACAGGTTCTTGGGGCAGAGAGCTGGGGCCAGCCCAGGGAAGCTCAGGGGGTACAGCAAGGGAAGGGTCTCCGGCCCAGACCTTCTACCACTTCTCCCCAGAGCCCACTCAGAGACTGAGCCTCTTCTGGGGCCACCTCAAACTTCCACAATGTGCCGTGTACACAGGCCAGCACGCTCAAGACTCTGGGTACCCACTATGTGTCCCACTGGGCCTCAGTTTCCCCACTTGCACAGGGGCAAGTTGCCCTGACCACTAGCCTCCCATATTTTTCCATGTGTGGAGCCACCCAGGGCACTGAGGAGGAGGACCCAAATACCCCCCTGAGGAAGTGTGGCCCGGATCTTATGTTTAATTAAGCTGGTTGTGGTCTCAGTTTCACCAGCTGCTAGTACCCTAGCTGAGCTGGCAGCCCTGGGTGGGGTCACCCCAGATGGGTGTCTGGAGGAGGGGACCCTTCCTGCTGGAGGCTGGAGGCCAGGTGGTGGAGCAGCCTAGTGGGTACAGCAGCAGTAGCCCTGCCCTCCTGACTTGCCCCCTGCCCCAAGCTTCTCCAGCCTCCTGCTCTGACCTGTGGCTCAGCAGATAGGTCCCTAAGCACTGCCTCCTGAGGTCAATCTGGGAAGCAGGTTTGGCATTGGGGCAGCCGAGCCTGGCCAGCCCAATTGACTCCCTCCATCCAGCAGGGAGGGGGAATGGAGGAGGGGCACTGGCCTGAGGCCTTGCAGTCTTCCTCTGTGAGGAGATCAGGGCACTCCAGGCTGTGGGAAAATCTTTCTACCAGGGCATCAGTCCTCTAGGGTATTGTTGGCTCTCCCATACTGCCAATTCGTGGGCTGGAGAACAGAGCCTGTTCTGGGCTGGGAGGGCTGGACTGAGCACTCCAGAGCCTCAGAGGCAGTCTTGGGGTCACGGGCTGCCTCTATTCCCATGATGCCCAGCTGAAATGTTCTGTTTCTCCCCTCAATTTGGGGATGCAAACCTTACACTGCAATGTCTAGAATCTGGTAGCTCTGGTGGTGGCCCCAGCACCCAGGCTCATTTGAGGCAGCTTAGCACCAGGGGCTTGGGAAGAGGGCTCCCCAATGGGTCTGGGGTCCTCTGCAGACTTTAATTTGGCTCTGACCATGTGCCTATATTGGGCTGTGCATTCTACAAGGATCTAGTGAGTGGGAACATAGCAATCATTAAGACCCCTTGGGGTCCCATTTTCCTTTCCTCCCCAGAAGCCCCAGCAGGTCTTGCAATAAGCCAATGCATGCCGGCTTGTGGTCCTAGTGGACACTTGATTTGTTTTCCCACCTGGCCATTTTCAATCTCCCAATTCACAAGGCTGTTACCTGTAGGACCAGCTGTTGCCAGGCCATTGGCAGAGGCTGCCCGCTGCCCACACCATCACTGCCCATGCCAGGCTGCTGGGCACGCTCCAGCTGCAGGGCAACATGGCGCCGCTCTTGCTCCAGTGCCCGTGTCAGCCGCTCGAACCGGGCTTCCTGCTCCTTCACCGAGGCCAGAATGCTGGCAGCTGAGTGCACGTTGCAGTCTTCCATGACCAGGGTGCCTGCCAGCTGCAGGCAAAGCAGAGCAAGCTCAAAGTAGGGCGGGGCAGCAGCTTGGCAAGCCCATTGCAGGTCCCCTGTCTCCCCCCTCACAGAGCATACAACTTACTCCCAGACCAGAGCATCCAGCGCTCGGGAGGGAAGACACATTGATTAAATTCTAAATTAAAAGCCATTAATCCAAGGCTGGCCGGAAGCCTCCAGTTCACTCCCTGTGGGGTATAGGGCTCTGACCTGGCTCCTCTGCCTCCTGCCAGGCAAAGCAAAACCACTGCCCTGGGCATCTCAGAGCCTGCTGGGAAAGGCAGGAAGAGCTGTTATGATGAGTGCTTACTACCATCCAAGCCTTCTGCCACCCATAGCACATGCCAGCACCTTCTCACACAGGTAGATGCCAGGGCCCAGGGAGGGTGGGGGACCAGGCCAGTGCAGGCAGCAAGCGGAGGATATAAGAAGCAGCTCCATTGCTGCCAGGTGCCAGGGACATCCAGATGTGAGCTGACCATAGCCGTGGAGCTCCCAGTAGCACTCGCCTGTGGACCAGCAGTCCTGCCTCCACTCCCAGACACAGTGGACAGAAGCAAGGGTAGCGTCTGCTCCATGTGGTGGAGAGAAACCCGAGGCCAGAGCTGGTTGAGATTCGGGCTGGGGCTGCACAAACTTAGAGCCCCTAAATCTGGAAGTGACCAGTGTGTGAGATGCCTGACCCAGAAGAAGAGGGCAGAGGCCCAGAGTGACAGAGGCCCATCACTGGAACAAGGTCTGACCTGCCTGCGCCCTGTCCCAGTGCTGTCCCCAGAGGCCCCCGAGGGAGCAGGGAGGGTGGTGAGGGTTTGGCAGCTGCAGCGACCAGCCAGAGCTTTCCCTCCTGCTTGCTCCCTGACTGTGCAGTACTTTTATTTCTCATGGGCAAAAAAGCAGGACAAGTATACAGAGCTCAGACCAGGCTCCCAGCAGTGGGCGGGCTACAGGCCAGGTGGCCACACTTCCTGGAGCTGCGTGAGTGTGGCACGGTGCCCGGTCAGCCCACTGAGGCCACCTCCACTGGATCCCTTGCCCCTGCACCAATGCAACAGACCAGCAGTGCTGCCCACTGGCCCAGATGGAGGCCTCTATACAGGCAGAGTCCTGGAGAAGAAAACCCAGTGCTGGAGGGGCCAGGACGGAGTCTGGGGGCGTGGCTGCACCTCAAAGGTGAAGGGATACCATGGAGCCTAGCCCTACAGTGACAGCTGGGGAAATTAAGGCCCAGTGGCAGTAGAGGCCAGTGTTGGCCCCAAAGCTGCTTTCCCCTTTCCCTGCACCTGTCACACAAATTAAACTGCCAACATGACCTTGCAGGGAAGCTAGCGGAACAGAGAAGCAGTTAAGTCAGCCACAGCAGGAAGAACAAAGCAACCTCCCACAGGCAGGGGAGGAGTACAGACGGGTCCTCAGGCCACTGTGGTGTAAAGGGTCCAACAGCAGACCCAAGGGCACAAGTACCACCACTGTCACGTAGCCCTCTGTACACACCCGTTGCTGCCCACCCATGGGCCCCAGGAAACACTAGGTCTTGTGCACTTAGGTGTGGGCCTGAGGTGGGCAAGGTGGGGCCTTCCTCCCTGGGAGGGCCAGGTGAACGGCAGGAACCAGCTCACCTGAGCCTCAGAACCAAGAGCCAGAAGGCAAGAGGATGCTGCCCTAGGTGGCAGTGATCAGAATCCAAGGGTGGCTGCTGGCCATGTGGACATAAGGTGGCTTCCTTCCTTCCTTGTGCAGACATGGGCTCCTGTCTGACCCCTGGCTTCACCCGTGCTATGCTCTTACCCTGTATCTAGGCCTGGGCTGCAGACCCTGGAGATTGCTTCCCTGCCCTGAGCACCCCCAGCATGCCCCAGCTGTGGGATCCAGGGAGGGCCACCCTGAAGGAAAGCCACTGTTTCTGTCTGGGGGCTCCAAATTCTGAGGCCAGGCCCTACCCCACACTGCCCCTTCCACTGCCCAACTCAGCTTAGTTGGGACAAAAATAGCTGTGTTTATCAAGTGACATCCCTGAGCCCTGCAGGCTGCAGCCTCAGCACCTCAGTGGCCTGGAAAGCTACCCAAAGTGATATCTAGGAAGAACATGGAAGGCCCAGACCCACTCCCCAGACATGGTGGCCTCCAGCACTCACAGAGGAGCACAGTGTTGACATAGGTGATGCAGGCCAGAACTGCAGAGAACAGTTTTTCAGATGCTAACTCAGTGTTAACACAAATATGTGGTGTTATAAATGTGCGTGAATTTTTAAGATCCACCACTGGACTTCAAAGACATTTTTCCCAGCTGCCTACCCTGGGAGGTGGAGGGCACAGAACATGCTTCTGTGAGAGCCCAGAGAGCAGTACGCACAGGAAAGTGCCATGCTGTGAGATGTAGGCAGACTCTAGCTCTCCACTCACCTGGAAGACTATTTGCCAGGTGGAACCTTCATGACCCCCACTTGGGATTGGCACCCAGCATCACACTGATTCAGCGGAGGCTGCTTCTTACAAAATATGCCTGCCCAGGCAGTTGATTTAGCAATAATATACGGACACCTCAAAAGTGACCAGACCCAAGGACCATGGGACATCCCACGTGAAGGTCAGAAAGTATCAGGAACCTGGAGACGGGTTGGGAAGGTCAAGGCTTTGATTAAACCCCCACAAAGTAAAATGCAAAACAAAAATGATAGCCCAGACCCAGCAACAATGGAAACTGGCCACATATCCACAGGAAGGGACAGTGTCAACTCAGGGCTTTCACACCCCTGATGAGAATGGGGAGCCAAGGGACAGAAGCAAGAGGGAAAAGTAAGCTGCCCCACGCACAGAGGCTTCTAGAGACAGAGCAAACAAGTGCGGATAGTGGGGAATGGACAGACGGTGTGAGTGATGGATGGTTAATGATAGGAGATGGACAGATGGGTGGAAAGATGGACGGGTGGGTGGGTGGTGGATGGTAGATGCATGGACAGACAGATGAGTGGGTAGATGGATGAACAGATGTGTGAAAGGATGGAAGGGTAGGGATATGGATAGTGGACAGATGGACACATGGATGCATGGAAGGGTAGGTGGGTGGACAGATGGTAGATGGATGGAAGGGTAATTGGGAGATGGTGGTCTACGGTGAACAGATGATAGAATAGGAGGGAGGAATAGGCGAATGGAGGCTGGATGGGAAACGGTGCAGACGAGTGAGGCACGGGTGTGGATAGAGGGTGAGAGCAGGAAGGGTGACTGGAGGATCGGGCGGGGTGGGTAGGCAAAAGGCTGAGGCTGTGACACTGGAGCTGGGTAGAAGCAGGAGTGGACAAAGGAGAAAAGAGTGTGGTGCAGGGCTGGGTGGACACCGTGGGGAGGAAGCCTCAGGCACCCAGCCCTTGGTCCTGATGGTGGTCAACACTTGCTCTGTCGGGTAAGCAAAGGCACTGTCAGAAGAACCTTCGGGTAGAAGCTAAATGCTTCCCCTGAAATCAGAACTGACATTTGATGTCGTCTTGCTGACCCAGACATTCCTCCTCAGAAGGAGTCCAGCCAGAGCCCTGCTCCGGAAAATCAAATTATGGGGCCCGAGTCCAATCTGGGTTGAGGAATTAGAGGAATGTCCTAAGGGTCAGGCCTGCAGAGGAGGGGCCCTGGCTCTCATCCTGACCACTCGTCCACCAACCAGCAAAGCATGGCTGCCCTTACCCCAAGGGCAAGGGGGACGAGTGCCCATGGAGCCCTTTCCTGCTGCCCACCACACACTCCACCTGCCCAGATGAAGGGATACAGTGCCAGGAAGTGGCCCAGCAGGAGCTGAACCCAGGCCCTGTGGTGCCCACAGCCCACTCTTGGGCTGGAGGGACAGTGTGGGAGCTGCCAGCATATAGAGACTTGCTCCCCCACCCACCCCCAGCAGGCCAGGCCTTTACCCTGGCACCCCTCCTGTGGTCAGATGGTATCCCATAATAGCTTCTGGCCAAATGCACAAGGCTGGACGCTGTGCCCAGGCTGAGGACGGGGCTGGTGCAGGGGCCCGTGGCTCATGGAGGCTGGCGTCCATGTCTGTCTGTGCCAGGACCACAGTGGCTGGCTGTCAGTACCCAGTCTGTAGTGTCTGGGGTGGGGACAGCTGTTCTCAGCCTTTAAGCAGCAGAAGGAACCACCACGGAAAAAGGCAGCAGCATGACTCTGAGAATGAAACGTTTCCCCACATCCACAAGGACGTGCCACATAGGGTGGTCATGTTTTTTAACAAGTAGTACCGTTTAGAGCAAAACACACGGGGAGCATTTGGACAGAACTACAGGCACCAGTATCACTTCTGCATGGCAACTTCAGCTCAGTGGAGGCTGGCGTGCAGCTCACAGAACCCATCACACTAGTCTCTTTACTTCTGTGTATGTGTGTGCAATTTCCCCCTAGTAGGAGAAACCACAAAGAAAACCAAAAGACAAGCAACACATTGGGCTCAAGTATTGTAACACCCAACAGTAAAGTGAGACACGCAATCTCTAAGATGATCCTGTAAATCTGAAAGAGAAACCAGAACCCCGCCTGAAAGTGGGTGAAAAGACCTTAGAGATCAGCCAGAGAAAGGCAGGAGGCATGAGAACGGAGGTAAGAGATGGAAAAAGTGGACATTCCCCTGCCCGCCCTGCTGCCCCAGAGGCAGGCAAGCATCCCTGCAGGCCAGAAAATTAACCCCACTGGGACCAGGGCGGTGACCCAGCAAAGCAAGGATATTTTCAGGCAGCCAGAGAGCCATAATCAGATTCAGTCTGGAAATTATATTTCCCCAGCAGAAGAGGGTTGCCACACAAACGAGATGCTATGGGGGAAGGACAGAGATGCCCTTCAGTGACCACCTCCTGCCCCCCGCATGGTCCACATGGTCACCCAGGGAACCCAGCTTCCATGTGCAAGAATGCTCTGGGCACCTCCTCCCAAGGGGCTCTGGTCCTGCACTAGTGGAGTGCCCAGGCCAAGGCAGCACTGGTCAGCCCCCAGGGACATGTGGCTAGGTGAGTGGCCCAGGGGACCCAGGGCTGTGGGGGCCTCATCAAAGCAGCACGCTGCTGGGGGCCAGAGAGCTGGACAGGCCCAGCACCCAGGAGCCTTGGTGACTTCAGGTAGGCAGTTGGGAGTCCCAGCAAGTGTTCCTGTTTCCTGTGAGACCGGAGCAACAGGTGCTCCCCTGAAGGATCTGGGCCTGAGAATCCTCACCGGACTCACTGCCTGTTCCCTGCACTAGCCACAGGGGATGATGTGGTCAGGAGTCCCCAGGGCCCCAACCTGAGATTCAACACCTCTCCTGTTTCTGACCCAGACGCCAGTTGCAGCCACAGCCAGAAGTGACACCTGCAGGCTCCGAGGGTGGAGGTACAGGTAGTGAGGACCGACCGACCTCCTGATGCTGGGGTGTGCCAGGCAGGGAGGGCTTGGGGGGGGCAGTGTAGTGTTTTCTGCCCTCTCTCTTTCTGGCCCACTCACTGCACTCCTAAGGAGGAGCGTGATGCCCGTGAGCAGGGAGGCACCAAGGGCTGGGCACAGGCAGTGGCAGCCAGCCTGTTGCCTCCATTGCCCCCCAGACAGGCAACAGCCTGCAAGGTACCTGTGAGCTGACCCCTGCCTCAGGGAGAACAGGAGCAGTGGAGATGGGGGTCTACCAGGTCCTAGGCCCGGAGCCAAGCTCCCACCCTTCACTCTGGGTGGGCACAGGGACCAAAGGCAGACAGGCTTAGGGCCTGGGAGCCCTGCCCCTGACTGATACCCGGGTGGCCCCACTGAGGCCGTCAGGGACAGCTGCCCAGCCAGGCTGAGGGGCTGCAGCTGGGTGGGTGTGGTAGTCTGAAGGCTGGCCGCTGGCCTGCGTGCAGAATGCCCTAGCCTGGAACGCCTTCTCCCCTCCAGACGGTGGTGGACCCCCTCTTCCCAGCCCTTCCATCACCATAGCAACACCCAGGCTTCTCCAGAGGGACAGAGTCTCTTTGTGGTAACACAAAGCCCCTTTGAGGGGCGGTGGGAGCACAGCCCCTGGGAGCCTGTGGCCAAAGAGTCTCTGAGACAGGGCCCCCAGCCCAGCCCCCTCCTGGTTGCATAGTCACAGGGGCCAGGGCAGGATAGGCTAGTGGTTAGGGGCTGGGACCTAGCACTGTCCACCCCAGCTGCCTGTGGAAGGGTCCTTGGGAGTGTGACGTGGAGACTCCCCAGCTGAGGAGCAGCTTTCTGGAGACCTGGGGGCTTCCCAACTTCCCTGGTCATATATTTTTTTTTTTTTTGTAGAGATAGAGTCTCACTTTATCGTTGCCCTCAGTGGAGTACTGTGGAGTCACAGCTCACAGCAACCTCCAGCTCCTGGGCTTAGGCGATTCTCTTGCCTCAGCCTCCTGAGTAGCTGGGACCACAGGCGCCCACCACAACTGCACCTATTTTTTGATGCAGTTCGGCCAGGGCCAGTTTTGAACCTACCACCCTCAGTGGGGCTGGTGGCCTACTCACTGAGCCACCAGGCGCCGCCCTTCTCTGGTCATTTTGACGAGGAACATGGTCTGCTTAGAGAAGTGGAAAATGGCGCTGGACTCCGGCCTGATGGGAGACACCCAGGACACCAGCAGCCACAGTGCCCAGTGGCAACTGGGCAGGGCTGTGGGTGGACAGCGGGACGTGAGGCAGCAGGTCGGCCCCTCCCCCCGCTTGCTGTACCCTTGTTCTCCTGGCCCCTCCAGCAGGTGATCTGCTGGCCCTGGAGAGAACATACCTGCCGGCTGTGCAGTCTGGGCTGCAGCCACAAGCCCAGGGCAGGCCTGGACAATGGGGAACCTCACCCTGACTGACTTGTTCCAGGGCCGGGGTCATGGGACCCTGAGGACAAACTGGGTCTTGGCCCGATGACAGAGCCCTATGCAGACCCCTCCCAGCATGGCTGCCCTGTCCATACTCCAGCACCATGTCGGGGAGGCAGAGGTTGGGCCACATCTGCGCAGGCCCCCAGTCCTGGAGCCCTTCCCTGTCTTGGTCTAAGAGGGTCCCTGCCCACCCTGACTGCTGCTGACCCTGCACTTGGCAGCGCCCCTGCCTGCCGGGCACCCTGCCCGGGAGGCCCTCCCACAGCGACCTCAGTCTGACCCACAGCAGCTTTGCTAACTAAGCCCCCACGGTAGGGGGGTCATCGGCTAGTACAACGGCACGAGGCAGCCTTGGCCCTGAGAATGATCCATCCTTTTGTGGGCAAATCTTTACAGGCACCAGGGAGTGGGGTCAGGACCGCCCCCCCCCCCAGCAATGCCTGAGTCAGCAATCACCCTGGCACCCCCCACGAAGACCCCTGCCCCACCCCTCTCAGGCCTGCTCTCCCAGTAGCATTTGGCATTCTCCCGTCTGCATTCTTGCTCTCTGCTGACGCCTGCGGGCACAGGGTGGGGGTGGGGACCCCCAGCTGCCACAGTAGAGGCACAGCGGCCACAGGGAGGCTGCTGCAGTGGATGGGGCCATCTGGTTCAGGATGGACGGGAGGCCGGTCTGAGTGAGAGAATGGTGTGTCCGGCCAACTGCAAGGGTTTGGCTGGGGAGGGAAAGAGCCAGGACCCGAGCACAAGGATCCAGGTGGGAGTCTGTCAGGTCAGGGAGGCTGTGCAGGGGCATATGTGGTCCCAAGAGAGGCCTGGAGACTGAGGAGGGATCGATGGGCCCAAGAAGCCGAGATAAATAGGACAGGTGCAAATCCAGCACCTCCAGGGGGGCCTCCCCTGACCTTCTAGAATAGGGAACATTTTCCTTTTCCTAGCCACCACCCACCATGCACTGGAAGGGGCAGAAGCCAGGACACAGCACTAACCAGTGAGCCCCCCCAAAGAAGGCAGAGCCGCCACCCTTGCAGTGAATGACCTGTCCACTTGTGAGTCCCAAGACCCTCAGGGGAAAGGTGGGCCTCACCAGGCCCTTCTCTCATCCCAGTGTGTCAGAGGCATAGCCCATGGGACAAGCCCTTGACGTAGCCAGGAACTGGAGTCCACCCTGTGCCCACACCCAGCTGCTCTCCCATTTGCCCTTACCCCAAGGTTCCGTGTTGACTCTGGCCCACTCTGGCTGCACCCAGGACCCTTCCCTCCCACAACCTGAGCTAGACTTGGCTTTGCTGCCCTCTACCTTCCCTGCTTGGGAGCCAGCTCAGCTTCGAAGGCCCAGGAACACAGGCCTGGCACCATCAACCTCCAGCCCAGAAGCAAAGTACTGCCTTTTATATGCAAATAACACTGTGGGAATGGGCAGTGAGGACTTCAGGTACTTCAGAGCCTGGGTCTGGCTCCCATCTATATATTGGGAAGGCCTGGGGAGCTGAACTTGGCTGTGTAGCACAACCCAACCACTGGGTAGAAGGAAATGCTGGACTTCCTTGAAACCACCCACATCCTGGTGCACCCCCCCTAATTCATATGCTAAATCTAATCCCCAATGTGACACTATTAGGAGGTGGGGCCTTTCACAAGGTGATTAGTGCCCTTATAAGATTAGTGTCCTTCAAAAGAGACTAATATGGCTCATGCCTATAATCCCAGCACTGTGGGAGGCTGAGGCAGGAGAATTGCATGAGCTCAGGAGTTGAGACCCTGACTCATTAAAATAATGAAAAATCCAGCCGGGCACCACAGTGAGTGCCTGTAATCCCAGTGGCTTCAGGAGGCTGAGGCAGCAGGATGCCCACAGCCTGAGTCTGAGGTTGCAGCGAGCTATGCCGCCATTGCACTCTGCTCAGGGAACAGGGTGGGATTCTACAACAATAATAGAAAAAAGAAAAAACAAATAAAAGAGACTAATATAGAAAAAAAAAAAAAAAGAACAATAATACACACTGATAGGCAGTGTAAGAAAAAATAAATAGAAGAGATCTCAGGGAGCTGGTTTAACCCCTCTGCCATGTGAGGACCCACCGAAGCACCATCTTTGAGGAGGTGGCCTTCACCAGACTGAGTCTGTGGTGCCTTGACCTTGGACTTCCAGCCTCGAGTACTGTGAGTTCTGTTGTTTACACAGCTGCCTGGATGGACTAAGACATACAGCCATGCATAGGACACACAGATATTCCCTGGAACACAGGCACACACACGAATGCACACACGACAGTTCTCCCCCATCCGAGCCCTCAGGTGGCTGCTATTGATCCCACCTGGAAAGTGGGTGGGTGGGGGGTGGCCTGGAAGTCCTGACAGGCTCTTTGGTAAGGAGGTAGGACTAGGGTTCAGCCAGCACAGGTCCCAAGAGGTTTAGCGTCCTAAGCCACCCTGTTGCTGTCCTTAACACTGGGCAAGGCCAAAACCTGCGGCAGTGTGCAAGGAAGCTCTGCCTCTGATCCCTACCTGAGGTCCTTTGAGATAGGCGGGAGTGGCTGGACCTGTGGACCTCGAGCTCGCTCAGACCCCCCTGCAGGGAGGAACATGCTGTGCCACATCCCAACAGCCTGGGAAGACCCCTCCTTTCATTGTGGGAGGACTCAGGAAGCTGCCTCCCACTGAAATCTTGTTTAGTGCATTTACTGGCACACATAGTTAACAGCTGATATGTGCCCTCAAGGGTCAAAGTGGTATCCGACTGGACTGGGAACAGGCCATAAAGAAAAGAAGCCAAAAATAATAATAATAATAATAAAAGTACAGCTATGATTTAATAATAAAAAAGAAAGAAAGAAAGAAAAGGAGCCACCATAAATAATGAGGATCCTCTGGAAACTGAAACAAACGAGGCGAAAGCAGCAAACAGCAGACAGGACACTGCGGAAAACGCCACGCAGAGAGTGAGGTAAGCGACAACACGTCCAAGATGGTCCTTCCAAACCCAGCAGAAAATGAGAGAGATGAGAAAAGGACACAGGGGCCCTGACAGACAGAGCCCAGGGGCCGAATACACATAACTGGGATTCCCAGAGAAGGAGTGACAGACAGAGCTCTTCTTACCAGAGAAAAAAAGGTCTGTTGGAAACCACCCTCCAGGGCAAAGCCTCTAGCAGGGCGGCCAGTGTTGGGGCTGGAACGTGAGTTAGGGCACGAGCTTTCTGTCCAGAAAAGAACCTCGGGAAATCGTGGAGCTGTCCACCTCTGGGATTTTACAATTTAGTCTCATCAAGGCAAGGCTTCCTCTGGCCTCCTGACTGTGCTGTGTCCACTTCATGGTGTAGGGAGGAGGACTGCCCAGCCTCCTTTAGAACGACCAAAGTCTGGGTCATTCTCTCCACAGCCCTGCAGGGGCCGGACACTGTCCATCCGTAAATGTCAGCTCCAGGATACTGCTGCCCACTGCCTGGCTGCCATTTCTCTTACCTCAGATGCTCTTCTATGATAAGGAAGAGCTGACAGCTCTGTAAAAACAAATGCCTCTTCTCCTTCCTTGGGATCATTAAAAAATGTTAACCTCATCCTGAAGTTCCTTAAGGAAATATCATGGCGAAGCGTCTAGATTTTCAGAGTCATCACGCTGCTGTTTGCACGGCCAGCGGCTTTCCCTTGGAGCAGTGAAATCATCTTGCCTGGAGCCCTGGACTACCCAGAGAAGCAGTTTTGCTTTGAGAACCCAAAAAAGAGAAAGACAGACACTCTAAAGTCTCGAAGGCCTTGGTCACCCAAGGGCCCCCATGCTTGTGCTGCTGGGGTCCAAATCTAGAGGTCGCCGCCACCATGAACTTAGAACAGCCCACAAAATAAGCACAAAGGCAACACCCCTCAAGGGGATGGCTGCTGCTCTGTGGAAATGATGTCTCCAGCAAGGGCCTGCGACTCTGAATGCATTACGACAGCTCTGGTTGTTCACAGCGGTCCTCTGTCAACTACCCATGGGAGCATTTTATTGTCTCAGGAAATCCATGGATCTACACACCGATGACCCCAATAGAGTGGGTGGGAATCCAAGGAACACACAACAAAGTCCAACCAAGCCAAACAACGATCAAACAATAAACAAAACGAAAACCCCATTTGTTTGGGTATTCCTTCTCCTTGTATAGCATTTTCATATAAAAAGATTATAACAGAATACTGTAAAAAATTATGGACCAACACAGTGAATAACCTAGATGAAATTATTTGTTTCTACAAACACACAACCTACCAAGACTGAATCGAGAAGAAACAGAAAAAATAGAACAGACCTATAACTAGTAAGGAGATTGTATCCATAATAATCAAAAATCCTTCCCAATGAAGAAAAGGCCAGGACCAGACAGCTTAATTGGTTAATTCTACTCGTTAATCCTACCAAACATTCAAAGAAGAATCAGCACCAATTTCCTTGAGCTTTTCCCAAAAACTAGACAAGCGGAAACACTCCCAAACTCTCTGTATGAGGCTCAACTTACCCTCGTACCAAAATAAGACAAAGACACCACAAGAAAACTAAAGACCAATAACCCTTATGGATATTGAAGCAAAAATTCTCAACAGCTCTTTTTCTCTCTCCTCTCTCCCCCTTTCTAACTCCCTTTCCCTCTCTCTCTCTCTTTCTTTTCCCTCCTCCTTAATGCTGTTCTGCAGCATCCCTCGCAAATAAAGATCTTCCGTACCAAAAAAAAAAAAAAAATTCTCAACAAAACACTAGCAAACTGAATTGAGCAGCACAAAGAAAAAGGGATTATAAACCCTAACAAAGTGAGATTTACTGCTGGAAGGCAAGGACGGTCCAACATATAAAAATCAATCATTGGGGGCGGCACCTGTGGTTCAAGGAGCAGGGCGCAGGCCCCATATACTGGAGGTAGCATGTTCAAACCCAGCTCTAGCCAAAAACTGCAAAAAAAAAAAATCATTCATTGGCTCAGTGCCTGTAGCTCCGTGGCTAGGGTGCCAGCCACATACACCGGAGCTGATGGATTCAAATCCAGCCCGAGCCTGCCAAACAATGACAACTACAAAAAAAAAAAGTAGCCAGGTGTTGTGGTGGGTGCCTGTAGTCCCAGCTACTTGGGAGGCTGAGGCAAGAGAATCACTTAAGCACAAGAGTTTGAAGTTGCTATGAGCTGTGACGCAATGGCACTCTACTGAGGGCGACAGCTTGAGACTTAGTCTCAAAAAAAAAAAAATCAATCATTGTAATATACCACAATAATAGAATTAAAGACAAGAAAATCACGTCCACTGGTGCAGAAAAAACATTTGAAAAAATGCAACACCCTTTCACAATAAAAACACCTCAAACTAGGAAGAGAAGATAACTCTCAACATGATGAAAGCTGTATACGAAAAGCCCACAGCTAACAGACTCGATAGTGAAAGACTAAAATCTTTTGTACTAAGAATGGCAATAAGACAGGGATATCTGCTCTCAGCTCTCTCATTCAACATAGTAGTGAAGTTTTATCTCCAGACTAATTAGATAAGAAAAAGGAATTGTGGGTCAGCTACAGTGGCTCACACCCATAATCATAGCACTCCAGGAGACTGAGAGGGGAGGATCGCTTGAGTCAGGAGTTCAAAACTGGTCTTGGTGAGAACAAGACCCCATTTCTACAAAAATAGAAAAATCTGGCTCGGCGCCTGTGGCTCAATGGGCTAAGGCGCCAGCTGTGTACACCTGAGCTGGCGGGTTCAAATCCAGCCCGGGCCCACCAAACAACAATGATGGCTGCAACCAAAAAATGGCCAGGCGTTACGGTGGGCGCCTGTAGTCCCAGCTACTTGGGGGGCGGAGGCAGGGGACTCGCTTGAGCCCAGGAATTGGAGGTTGCTGTGAGCTGTGATGCCACAGCACTCTATCCAGGGTGACGGCTTGAGGCTCTGTCTCAAAAAAAAAAAAAAAAGAAAGAAAAATCTGCCAGGTGTGTAGTTCCAGCTACTCAGGAGGCTGAGGCGGAGAGATCACTTAAACCCAGGAGTTTGAGGTGGCAGTAAGCTATGTTGATGCCACTGTTTTCTAGCCAGGGGCAATGGAGTGAGACTCAAGTCTCTGAAAAAGAAAAAAAAAGAAGAAATACAAAGGCATCCACATTAGAATTGAAGGAGTAAAATTATCTCTGTTCACAGATGACATAATCTTATATATAGAAAATTCTAAAGATTCCTCACACATTAAAAAAGAAAAAAAAACTATTAGGGCTAAAAAGTGAAATCACCAACATTGTAGGATGTAAAATCGATACACAGGGCTCAGTGCCCATAGCGTAGTGGTTAAGGCGTCAGCCACAAACATCAGGGCTGGTGAATTCGAACCTGGCCTGGGCTAGCCAAAATAACAATGACAAATGCAACAACAAAAAAATAGCCAGGACTTGAGATGGATGCCTGTAGTCCCAGCTGCTTGGGAGGCTGAAGCAAGAGAATCACCTGAGTCCAAGAGTTTGAGGTTGAACTGTGATGCCATCGCACTCCAATAAGGGTGATATAGTGAGACTCTGTCTCAAAAAAAAACTCCAAAAAACCCCAATACACAGAAATCAGGCACATTTGTTTACACCAATGATAAATGAGCCAAAAAGGAAATTTAAGAAAACTATTCCATTGACAACAGTGTTAAAAAGAATAAGATACACCGAATTAAACCTAAAAAAATGTAAGATTTGTACACTGAAAACTACGAAACATTATAATTAAAGACTTAAATTGGCTCGGCACCCATAGCTCAGTGGCTAGGGCACCAGCCACATACACCAAAGCTGGCGGGTTCGAATCCAGCCCAGGCCTGCCAAACAACAATGACAACTACAACCAAAAAAAAAAAAAAAAAAAAAAAAATCAGCCAGGCATTGTGGGAGGTGCCTATAGTCCCAGCTACTAGGGAGGCTGAGTCAAGAAAATCACTTAAGCCCAAGAGTTGGAGGTTGCTGTGAGCTGTGACACCACAGCACTCTGTCTCGAAAAAATAAAAAATAAAAAAAGATGAGGACTTAAAGACCTAAATCAATGAAGAGACATCTCATGTCCATGGACCTGAAGACTTACTACTGTCACAGTATAAGTTATCTATAGATTTGCTGCATTTACCATCAAGATCTCAATGACTTTTTTTTGCCAAGATAGGAAAATCTGAAAGATTCATATTGATCTTAAAGGTGCCCAGTGGGCCAAAACAATCTTGAAAAAAAGCAACTAAGTTGGAGGACTTACACTGATTTCAAAACATACTATGAAGCTACAGTGATCCAAACAATGTGGTCATGGCATAAAGAAAGACTTATAGATCAATAGAATACAGAACCCAGGAATAAATACTCCCATATACGGTCAAATGATCTTTAACAGAACCCAAATAACCCCCCTATATATGATCAAATGACCTTTAACAAAAAGACCAGGCATTTCTTATCATTAGGGAAGTGCACATTAAAACCACAATGAAACATTAAGTTACACTCATTAGGATGGCTACTTTTTTTTTCCAAAAACAATAGTTAGATGCCTTGAAGTAAGTGACTATGCCTTAACTGCATGCATGTTGTCAGGCCCAAGGCCAAGGATGGCTTCTCTTAAAAAAATGTGTTAGAAAGGATACAAACTGGAACCCTTGTGCACTGTTGGTAGGAATGTAAGATGGTGCAGGTACCATACAAAGCAGTACAGTAGTTCCTTAAAACATTAAAAATAGAATTGCCATATGGTCCACCAATCCCAAAATTTGGGGTATATATCCCCCAAAATTGAAATCACGGTCTCAAAGAGATTACTGGTACAACCGTGTTCACAGCAGCATAATTTACAATAGCCAGAAAAGGAGACCAACCCACGTGTCCATTGGGGGATCAATGGATAAATAAAATGTAATACAGACATACAATGGAATATTATACAGCCTTATAAAAGGAAATTCTGACACATGCCACAACATGGGTAAATCTTGAGGACATTAGCTAAGTGAAATAAGCCAGCCACAAAAAGACACACACTGTGAGATGCCATTTATATGAGGCCTTTGGAGCTGGAGGTGGGGGAAATGGGGAGTTGTTTAATGGGTAGAGTTTCATTCATCTTTATAAGAAGAAAAAGTTCTACCTGGTTCTTTGTACCCTCAATGAATCCCCAACAATAAAAAAGAAAAAAGAGAAAAAGTTCTAGAGATTGGTTGCATGGTATCACAGATTTAAGAGTATTGAACTGTACACTTAAAAATGATTAAGATGGTAAATTTTATTATGCATATTCTATCAAAATTAAAAATCAAAATTAAATAGAGGGCCTCCCCACCATGTAATAAGTCAAAAATTGCATAGTACCCTTTTGTAAACTTCTTTTCTTTTTTTTTTATGTCTTTTTTTTTATTTTTTATTTTTGGGGATTCATTGAGGGTACAAGAAACCAGGTTATACTGATTGCATTTGTTAGATAAAGTCCCTCTTACAATCGTGTTCTGCCCCTAAAAGGTGTGGCACACACCAAGACCCCACCCCCCTCACTGCTTCCCTCTCTCTGTCTTCCTTCTTTTCTTTTTTTTATTTGTAGAGACAGGTCACCCAGGCTAGTCTCAAACTTCTGGTCTCAAGCCCTTCTCCCATCTCAGCCTCCCAAAGTCCTCCAAAGTGCTGGGATTACACATATGAACCATAGTGCCCAGTTAAAAATTACATAGCACCCTTTTAAAAAAAATAGTAGAGGCTCAGCACCTGTGGCTCAACGAGCTAAGGCGCCAGCCATGTACACCTGAGCTGGTGGGTTCGAATCCAGCCCAGGCCCACCAGACAACAATGATGGCTGCAGCCAAGGAATGGCTGGGTGTTGTGGCGGGCGCCTGTAGTCCCAGCTACTTGGGAGGTAGAGGCAGGAAACTCGCTTGAGCCCAGGAATTGGAGGTTGCTGTGAGCTGTGATGCTATGGCACTCTATCCAGGGTGACAGCTTGAGGCTCTGTCTCAAAAAAAAAAAAAAAATAGTAGATCAGGCTCCATGCCTGTAGCTCAGTGGGTAGGGTGCCAGCCATATACACTGAGGCCAGAAGGTTCAAACCTGGCTCAGGTCTACTAAACAACAATGAGAACTGCAACAAAAAAATAGCCAGGCGTAGTGGCAGGCACCTGTAGTCCCAGCTAGTTGGGAAGCTGAGGCAAGAGAATCGCTTAAGCCCAAGAGTTTGAGGTTGCTGTGAGCTATGAGGACACAGTACTCTACCCAGGGTGACATAGTGAGACTCTACCTCAAAAAAATAAAAATAAAAAATAAATAGATCAAAGATAAAAATTTAAGAATGAAGAGTTAGATGCTTAAAAACAGTGAAAAAATAAATGACAACTATATATAGACAGATAGATAAAGAGCGGGGGTGTGAGGTACGTGGGGAGTGAGGGGCCGGGGAGAGAGGGACAGAGAATGAGAATAGGTTACAAAGTTGTACAGAGGTAAATTCATAGCCTTAAAGTCCCCAAACCAAAATTCCCACTGAAATGACCAACAAGATATGGGAATTAAGGAACAAAAATTGGACCTATTACTGACTACCTCCACATACTAGAAATGGAGATTTTTAATAGATACTGTCCAGAGGGGAGAGAACTAAAAGAAGGTACAGAAAATTAAATTGTAAGCCCAGGATCACACTGTGAAGTTCCCTATTGTGCAGTCCACTACCCAGGCCTCTGCCTCGGTAAGGAAGATTACAAAACTCTTAAGCCTTCCCCTGCTGCCACATCTGACTGAAGGTCCGAGGGGGAGAGAAAGAGGCCGCCTGTGCCACTGCTGGGTTACAGGTCAGGGCTGAGTGGCAGCCACGCAGCACCTGGCACATTATTAGATGCTCAAGTTGCTCCAGCTGCACATAGAAAGCAAGGCGAACCAGAGAACAGAGCCTTGGCCAGCAGAGCACTGCAGCTCCCATGCCCAGACCAGCCCCAGGAACCAGGCTTGTGCACTACATTACAACAATTTTTGTGAGAAGGACCACATCGGGGCTCCAGAGGCTCAGGAGGTGCTGCCTTGGTGGGGGGCCTCACCTCTGCTTCTAGAATGACCAGTGGGTGGGCCATCCAGGCATTCTGCAGAGTGCAAGGCAGATGCAGACAAGGAGTAAGGATTAGGGTGCCCAGGGACTGAGGAGGCTCAAAGGGGAGTGGGGATGTGGAACCAGATAAGTATTTGATGAAGGCAAGGGCAATAGAACCAGGCCCAGTGCAGGAGCTGCTCTGGCCTTGGCAGAAGCAGCCTTCCCAGCTGCAAGGGAGGGGACAGGGGACACTGTTCCACTCCCACACAGAACTCCCACCCTTCCTCCTCAAACCTACTGTCCTCAGACCTAGGGTCTGGCTGGGGTTCACTCCTCCTGCCCTACCAAGATGATAGTGGCTCTGGGAAGTTTATCACCATTGGTAGGGGTGCAAAGGCTCTGAGTGATCAGAAAAGGACAGGTGAGGTCAGGGTGGGAGAACGAGTCATAGGACCCTGCCAGCCTATGTGTTAGCCCTGAAGTCTTGCAGCCCAGGGCTCCAGGCCCAAGGCCATCTGCCTGGCTCACAAAGTCACACAGCCCCCTTCCTCACACCACACCCTGGGCCTACCCAGCCCACCCCCAGCAATACTGAGCTTCTGGAAGTCCCCGGTTCTGTAAAGACAGAAGTTTGTGAGCACACAGGCTTAATTTAAAATTAACTAATGCCTCAGGTTTGGCAAATAAATGTCTGGACTCAATTCTTCAAACACAAATACTGAATTAGTCTTGTCACCAACAATAGCTTCCTGCAAATGCCAGAGAAATGTCACCTGTAAGACTGGAAAGGGAAGGAGTGTTTGCCCAGGGCTGGGCTGGCGGTGAAGCCCGCTCTGCTCCCTGAACCTCAGTTTCCTCATGTGTAAGACATTCCCCTTCCACATGCTCTGAAGACTGCGAGGAAGATGGTCTTGGCCTCACCCAGGTCCCCAGCCCCAACCAGGTGTGGGCCTGTGGTAGGCAGGAAAGTGGGCAGCAGAGCACAGGCTGAGAGGAGGTGGGCCCAAATGGAGACCTGGCAATGAACCTAACCGTGGCTGTGAACTTGTCCTCTCAGGGCCCTGGACAGGTTGCCACAGGGCAATTGCCTCAGGCAATTGAGCCTCCATTCTCCCCAGGCAGGAAGAAACAGGTGAGATTTGTAGCCTGTGCCCTTTGACTGGGAACCCCAGAGCCCACGGCCTGCCCACTCCAGCAACATCATTTCCCCTCAGAAGGTGCTGGGTGTGGCTGGGGTGCTTACAACACGTGGGCAGCTTTCTTCTCCTTCCCTCCCTGTCCCTAGCCACCTCCATCTCCCTCTGTGCCTTACCCTCTCAACTCCTCCTGAGCCCCACACTCCCTGCATCTTACATCACCCTGTCCCCTGCACCCCTGTCTCTCCTTCAGACGCCACCACCCCATGCTATCAGGCCTTTGGCCTTCTGGACAGGGTCCTAGAGCCCCAGCTCACCTGTGGCAGGCAAACTGGGTGGCCATGGCATGTTGCAAGGGGCATAGCTGACCCCTCAGCAGACCTCTGGAGCCTCAAAAAATGGGTGTGTGAGGGATGCAGGGCCTGCAGCTGTGTGTACAGGAGGCTCAGCTTGGAAGCGGCTGCTCTCACTACCAGGGGGGCTGCCAGGCCTCCCACCCCCATGGGGACTAGGCTGGAGGCTGAAGTGCACAGATAGGGTATGTGGGGCACAGAAGCTGAGAGAGGAGCCCCAGCACCAGGTCTGCATGGCACCCCCCACAGCAGGCTTGGTGGGGACCTGCCAGGGACCAGGGTGGCTCAGGTCCTTTAACACAAAACCAGGAATGGTGTCACCTCATACACATGCCTGTGAGGGGGCTGGGCTCCCTGTGGACAGGGTGGTGGCACCTTATAGATGTGGCTCCCTGGCTTGTGTGCCTTCCCAGTGGGGCTCTGTCCTCTGGGTAGATTCCTGGGTGGGCTTTGTCTGTGGAAGGTGGGCCTAGGTGTCCCTGGGGAGAGGGCCTGTTCGGGGCACCCTTCAAGGTACTCCTCCTTCCCCAGGCTCACGGTACGACCATCCCTACTAAGGCTCTGCCCTGCACGTACACACATCCTGCCCTGCCAGGACCTCAAGGCCAAGCTTAAGTTGTTCAAATATAGAAAAGTATCTCTGCCTTGGGAAAGATAACCACCACCTGCTCTAATCATGTAGACTTACTACAGCCTGGTTTCTCTGTTAAAAAAAAAAAGCATCCTTGGTGGCTCGACACCTGTGGCTCAATGGGCTAGGGTGCCAGCCACGTACACCTGAGCTGACGAGTTCAAATCCAGCCCAGGCCGGCCAGACAACAATGACGGCTGCAACCAAAAAAATGGCCGGGTGTTGTGGCAGGCACCTGTAGTCCCAGTTACTTGGGAGGTGGAGGCAGGAGATTTGCTCCAGCCCAGGAATTGGAAGTTGCTGTGAGCTGTGATGCCACAGCACTCAATCCAGGGTGACAGCTGAGGCTCTGTCTCAAAAAAAAGAAAAGTATCTCTGGGCCCAGAGTGGGGTGCCCGGGGGGAGGCAAGGCCCAAGGGCAGGGAGCCAGCCATTCCAAGGAGAGGCTGCTGATGGGGAGAAGGTGCCCATGGAGGGTGCCCACCCTGCTTTTGAGACAACAGGAAAGGGACAGGGCAATGCCAGGATCACAGTGTAGGGCACACTGACAAACCACACTGGGGTGGCGGTCACACCTGCTGGCTGTGGACCTGTGTGTGGCAGGCAGGAGTTCTTAGTCCTCTTCCTTTTCTGCACTTAAACTTATTTCATTTTCTATAAACAAGCACAAATTGCTCATAAGAAACAAAGGCAAGGGCGGTGCCTGTGGCTCATGGAGTATGGCGCCGGCCCCATACACCGAAGGTGGCGGGTTCAAACCCAGCCTCAGCCGAACTGCAGAAAACAGAATAATAGCTGGGTGTTGTGGCTGGCACCTAGTAGTCCCAGCTACTCGGGAGGCTGAGGCAAGAGAATCTCTGAAGCCCAGGAGTTGGAGGTTGCTGTGAGCTGTGTGACTCCATGGTACTCCACCAAGGGCGATAAAGTGAGACTCTGTCTCTACAAAAAAAAAAAAGAAAGAAAGAAAGAAACAAAGGGAAGATGGGAGCCACGGGCCCCACAGTCTCTTGGCCCCTGATGTTCAGTCACTTGGATTCTTGGGTACACCAGGGACTGGCACCTGGGGGACAGGGCTATACCTGGCACTAGGGTGTGGCCCTGACTCCAGGCCAGGAGCAGGTCATGGGTCTTCAGAGAAGGCAGAAGCTGTCTTGTGCCCTGTCCAGGCTGAGACTCCTGCTCCTAAGCCACCCTGGAATCCCCCAAGGCTCGGGCCTCGGTTTCCCAACCCATATGCTCAGTGCCAGTCCAGGAGCTGTGACTGGATCTGGACCTGCCTGGATAGCTTTGGTCATGCCCCACACCTCCCTCCAGGGCATGCATGGGCGGGGAGGGAGGACAGGGTTGGCAGCCATCTCTGCAGCATCATTATCTTGCAAAATGCAGAGGGCAGCAAGTACATTCAGATGGGTGAACAGCCTGATTAGGGTTTCAGAAACAGTGAAAATATTTTGAAAAGAAAAAGTTTAACTAAAGGCATATTAGAAATACTGAACTCACCACTGAAACATGTGGCCTGGGGCAAGACTGGGGGAGTGACAATGGGGCACAGGCCTTACCTCCCCCATCCCAGCCAGAGTAGCGTCCCCACAGGCTGGCCCCTTTGCCTCAGATTCCCCAAACCTGAGCTGCAGGGGGGCACTCCCATAGGCCATCCCACCATACTCCCTAAGAATCGAGCTGGAATGGAGGTGCCCACGCCTGGGGGAAGGATAGCCTCATCCCTAGCCTGAGTCCAGAGAGGCTTCTGAACAGCCAGGGCTCAGTTGAGGAGTAGTGGGAGGCCCAGAGAGAGGCCAGAGAGGTAAGCCCAAGGCCAGGTGTTCTAGGGAGAATGGTGAGGCCAAGGCCAGGGCTGGGCGAGGCAACACCGGGAGGGGAAGGCATCAAAACAGCCCCTATCACGGTGTGCAGACACTGTCCAGGAGAGCCTGAGGCAGAGATGGCTGGGGCAAGAAGGCCAGGGCTCTCACCTGGTAGCCTTGGTGCTGCAGGCACAGACCAGGCCACTAGCCACTAGTCACCTTGATAAGACACAGCATGGGAAAGAGAGTGGGCTGGCCTGCACCAGGCTCCTGGGCTCCAAGGGCAAGGGCTTACAGGGCAGCCAGATCAGCCAACTATGGCCTGACCACCAGCCCTCAACACGGGGATACAACCAGGACATGTGTGAGCCCCTGGTCTGGAAGCACCTCTGCCTTTGGTCACAAGGATGCGTAGGGCCAGCTCACCACCCCCCAGCATGACTGGAGGTGGACACTCCCATGTGAAAGTGTAGATGAGCTATGGGGAGACCCACTGCTCACTGCAGAGCAGCTCTGCTGCCCAGCCACGGTCAGCACACAGCACACGAACAAATGCTGGATGCCAGCCAAAAAGTCCCATATTGCTATGGGGACGTCTTTTATGTTTATTTTTATTTTATTTTATTTTTTTGGGGACAGAGCCTCAAGCTGTCGCCCTAGGTAGAGTGTCATGGCAACACAGCTCACAGCAACCTCCAATTCCTGGGCTCAAGCGAGTCTCCTGCCTCTGCCTCCCAAGTAGCTGGGACTATAGGCACCCGCCACAATGCCCGGCCATTTTTTTATTGCAGCCGTCATTGTTGTTTGGCGGGTCCGGGGGCTGGATTCGAACCTGCCAGCTCAGGTGTACGTGGCTGGCGCCTTAGCCCGTTGAGCCACAGGCGCCGAGCCTTTTATTTTTATTTTTTGCAGACAGAGTCTCCCTCTGTCACTTGGGTAGAGTGCCATGGCTAACAGCAACCTGAAACTCTTGGGCTCAAGTGATCTTCTTGCCTCAGCCTCCCAAGTAGCTGGGGCTATAGGTGACCGACATGATGCCCGGCTAGTTTTTCTTTTTTTTTTTTAAATGTCACCCTCGGTAGAGTGCAATGGTGTCACAGCTCACAGCAACCTCCTTAAGCCCTTACTCTTGGGCTTAAACGATTCTCTTGCCTCAGCCTCCCAAGTAGCTGGGACTACAGGTGCCCACCACAGTGCCTGGCTATTTTTTTTTTGCCACTGTCATTGTTGTTTAGCTGGCCTAGTCTGGGTTCGAACCTGCCAGCCTCTGTGCATGTGGCCAACGCTGTAACCATTGGGCTACAAGTGCTGATCCTAGGTTTTCTATTAGCAGAGTTAGGGTCTTGCTTTTGCTCAGGCTGGTCTGGAACTCCTAAGCGCAGGCTATCCACCCACCTCAGCCTTCCAGAGTGCTGGGATTAGAGGTATAAGCCACCACACCCGGCATGCTATGGGGACTTCTAAGGGGCCCACTACAGTGGGAACCAGGCCCTGTTCTGAGCAGATGGCCCCAGCGGTGCCACATCCCACTGGAAAGGCCAGCCTGGGAAAGGCAGGGCCAGCTCATGGGACGTGCCACAGAGATTCCGGGAGGAAAAGACGGTGACCCAACCCACACCCATAGAAACACCAACACAGGACAACTGGTGCTTCTGAAAACAAAGCCGAAGAGGCCCCCATCCTGCTCTTTTTAGCATGGACAAACCCAAACCCAAGAATGTGAGGATGTCATGACATTCCCAACTTCCAGTGATAAGGTTACTAGTCCACCAGAGACTGTTCAGATGCCACTGTAAAAGCAAAGTTTAATCCTTGCCTCACATTTATGTCAAAATACATACTAGATGGTGCAATGGTTTGACTGGGTCCCCCAAAGTTCACAGGCTAGAAACTTTATCTCCAATGTTGATAGGTGGGACTTTTAAGAAGTAATTAGGTCGGCTCGGCGCCTGTGGCTCAACGGGCTAAGGCACCAGCCACGTGCACCTGAGCTGGCGGGTTCGAATCCAGCCCCCGGGCCCGCCAAACAACAATGATGGCTGCAACCAAGAAATGGCCAGGCGTTGTGGCGGGCGCCTGTGGTCCCAGCTACTTGGGAGGCAGAGGCAGGAGACGCGCTTGAGCCCAGGAATTGAAGGTTGCTCTACCCAGGGCAACAGCTTGAGGCTCTGTCTCAAAAAAAAAAAAAAAAAAAAGAAGTAATTAGGTTTCCAGGACTCTGCCCTTGTAACTGTAGGAGAGGGTTTGTCATCTCAGCACAGGATCCTGACAAGAGGCTTCCCCACAGGGTGACATAGAAGAAGACCCTCACAGGACGGGCCCCTCAATCTCGGACTCCCCAGCTTCCAGGCCTATGAGAAATAAATCTCTGCTCTTTATAAATCACCCAATCTCAGGTGTTCTGATATAGCAGCACAAAAGAGACTAAGACAGAGGGAATAGGTTCTGAGTGTACAAAACTCAAGTGGAAATACCCAGTAGAAGAAAAAACAGGTGCATATTTATCTGTCTGCACACTGAGGGCTGACTACACTCATGGCAATGAAATGACTGAGCAAAGGAAAAACACTAAAAGTTTCACCACTAAATATGAAAAATTTCTGAACATCAAAACCATCATAAACAAAAATTAAAAGGCTGAGAAAAGATGCGCAGCAGGCAGAGAGATGAACAAAGAATTAATATCTTTAATTTATAAGACTCACATCAATGTTGGAGAAACACATCAAAACCCCAAGAGGAGGACAGCGCCTGTGGCTCAAAGGTGTAAGGCGCTGGCCCCATATGCCGGAGGTGGCGGGTTCAAACCCAGCCCCGGCCAAAAACTGCAAAAAAAAAAAAAAAAAAACAACCCAAGAGGAAGGTGACCCAGTGTGGGGGTCAGACAGAAGACAGAGCCTTGCTCCTTGGCAGACAGACACCAACCTACAGTGAAGGCCCAGCTTGTGCTGGTCTCCAGGAGGGGACACCAGTGCTGGCCCCACAGTGGTGAAGGTCAAGGCATCTGTGTTCCCACCAGCTCCTCTCATTGGGCCTGGCAACTGTATGTGTTGTCCCCTACCCTGCTGTCCAGCTCCCCGTCCTATTCACCACCAACTTGCCATTGCACATGTGGCTTTTCTCTGTGTCTCCTCAGCTGGGCTGGGGGCTCCTCAGGATGGGGTTGGGCCTGATGTGGCAGCAATTTCCAGGGGCTTGGCAAGCACTGCTGAGTGGCCAGAGACAAGTGAGCTGACACATGGGTACTGACATTCAGCCCCTATCCCAAAGCAGCCCCGTGGCCTCTAACCCACCTCCCTCCTGGCGTGGGCAGGACCATGCTCCAGCCCAGTAGAGCAGGCAAGCAAGAGCCAGGGCCCAGATTCTGCTTCCCAACCTGTGAAACAGGGCCCAGCCCAGAGCAGAGGTGGCATGGAGGTACCATCTACCCTTGTAGTACCCTGGGCAGACATGAATAATCAATCACCACTCTCAAGCTAGGCAAGACAGAGATGGGTGAAAGAAGAGGCAGAGAAAAAGGCACCAAGAGGACAGAGAGAAGTAGGGAGAAGACCAAGAGCTGGAGGGAGAAAATGGGACAGGAAAAGAGCAAACAGTGGTGAGAGCTGCTTGACCTGCCACCATTCTGCATACAGAGCTGTCACTGAGCATCTGTCTGACCAGGGCTCCTTGACATATAGGCACCTATGAGGAGTTCAGGGGGTGGGATAACCCTCTGGCCACCCTGCCCCTGGGCACCATGTCACCTGTGCCACAAGCAATACCACATCCCTAGGCCTGACCAAACCTGGCCAGCCTACATAACCCTCTTCACCCCCCACCCAGAAAACCTCACATGGCTGAATGGTCCGAGCAGCAAGCTGCCTGGCCAGACACTGGTCCTCCCACACAGCTGCACAGCAGCAGAACCGGCTCCAACCAGGCTGGCCTAGCCAGCAGCTTCCCACGCCCGAGGTCCTGGGAACAGACAAGGAACTGGCCACCCTGTCCCTCCCCTCTGTCCCATAAACCTCAGCACTGGACAGTAAGGCATCTGGAGGCCTGGGGGCTCCTGGGTCTATGGCCATCGCCTTCCCCCCAGCATGTGAGCACAGCACCAACTGGGCCAGGCCTGCACACTACACTAAGTGTCACTGAGAATCACAAGGCTGGGGGCAGCCAAGCCTCCCACGGAAACAGTGCTGGGTGTTGTCGGCCAGGTTGGGGATTGGGCCATGGTGCTGGAGAAATAAGGGCAAGCGGTCCCCACCCTGCCGGGCAGCAGCCACCACAGCCAAACTTGGACAGATTGGCCTGCGAGCAGGACACACCTCTCCACCCTACAGAGGGTCCTGGGGGACACAGGGGTCTCTTGGCCTCTCCTCCCCGCCACACTTTCTAGGCACCACACCTTAGTCCCACTGAAGCTAGTGGCCATAATTAATAGATGAACCCCAAACACAAAAGCACATATGACCGTGACCAGGACAGAATGCTCAGTTACCAGTTGTCTGCCCCATGACAGCAAAGCAGGGCAACTGTCACAGAGACCAGGAGGCCCACAGAACTAAAAGATTCACCACCTCGCCCTTTCAGACAAGATTCCCAGCCAGCAGCTCCTATCTTCCCAGGACACCCAGGAGCCTCTCAAAGCCAAGTGCTGAGCCAGGCAGGCTGTGCCAACACCAGACTCCATGGTGGCTGTCGTGCCAGCTGAGTGGGTCACAAGCAGTCCCAGTGGAGGTCCTAACCAACGCCAACTAGCAACCTAGTTGGTCAGCCCTGCAACAAGCCCCTCCCTTAAGCTAGACATCAAATCCGGTGTGGCTACACTCACCCTGTCCACCCCGGGGGTTGTGCCCACCTCAGCGAGAGGCAGACCAGAAACACATACTGCCTGGGGTCCCCGTCCACCCTTGCCACCCCACCCACAGGGCCCACCAACACACTCTGCTATCCTATATGGGGAGGGGATGTCCCCAGGCTCAGCCCAGGCCACTCACCTGTCTGGAGGGGAGATCAGCACATCCCAATGTCCATCCTAGTGTTTCCGGCTCCTGTAGGAAGAGTAGAGGGTACAGCATGAGGCCAGCCTGGCTGAGTGATGTCCCTTCTGGGTACAGGCACACTGGTCCAGACTCTGCCCCCAGGTCAAGGTCAGACCCTGAGGCTCCTGATTCATAGCTATATACTCAACTACACTTTCCCCATCCCCATGTGGGTGGGTGGCAGGCAGTGTGGCTGCTGGGAGCATCTCTAACACTGCTGATTGCCCTCCAAGAGGGTGGACTGACAATGACCTTGTCTCCCTCCTAGAAGGTTGGGCATGTATTGTCATGATAAATGGCATAGGAGCAAGGACTCTGACCCCAGGGGAGCCAGGCCCAGGGTCCTGGCTGGCCCACACAGGAGTCACAGTCCCTGAGGGTCTCTGCCAGCCCTGCCCCATGGGACAGGCCCCCTGCATCTCCTGGAGCCCGTGAGGGGCTCCTGAGGCTGATTCAGATGCTGGGGTGCTCCAAGGAGGAAACCAGGTCTCTGTCCCCAGGACCCAGTATGACAGGTGGCAGACAGGCTCCTGGGCCTACACCCATGGCCAGGTGTGTCCATTTGTCTGGTCCCTGGGGACTGACACTTGAGCCTGGGCTGCGCAGCTTTATGTCCTGGAGCAGGGGGCAAGATGGTGTCTGTGCCTCTCACATCTAGAGCCCTGCCCTGGGGAAGAAGGAACCTCCCAGCTTCCCTGTCTCAGCCAATGCCCTAGGGGATGCAGTCTCTCTCATTATAGCTGGGCCTGGGGATGTTGCCAGAGTGTTCATGTCATAAAAGTGAAAAACAAGACAGCACAGACAAGCAAGGAGGGGTGGCCATCTCCAGGGGGATGCAGGCAACCACGGCTTGCTCTCCTTGGCTCCACACTATTTTCTGGATTGTTCCAGGTCTCTTGCCCAGCCCTCCTTTGTGGACATGATCCATCTGGGGACCCCAAGGATAGGTCTCTTTGCCTCATAACAGCCCCTTTGTCATGGGGAGGGGTTTATCATGAGGTGGAGGGCTGGCCAGGGTGGGATTGTGGGGCTATAGGACTCCAAGGCCAAAGGCAGGGGAAAAGCAGGGGCCCGAGCCAGACGCAGGTGTAGGCATGTGTGCGGGCACGTGCCATGTGTGCCCAGGAGAGACAGGCCTAGCTGGGAGCCTGCCCACCAGCCCCACACCCCCAAGGCAGAGGGTCACTGCTCCTACCCTGAGGTCTGAGGCTCAGGAATGAGCTTTTGCTCTCAGCTTGACATTTTTAGGACACTTCTCATTTTAGCTTAAAGTTCACCATAGATTTTGGTGCAGGGAGAACCCATGACTTTTTTTTATCAGCCCTGATAACTACCAACCTCTCCCGGAGTTCACAACATGCTGATCCTGAGCCATCATCTCTCTGATTTCCACTGCATGCCCTGGGTCAGCCTTATACCCCATATCACAGACGGGGAAATTTGGTCCAGTTTCTGAACCCCAAGATCCCCAAAGTCATCCACCTGGTTGGGGATGTGTGGCCACAAGAGTGCAGCCCTGTGTCACCTGCCTCCACCTGGTAGGGCTCCAGCCGGGCCAGGAGCCTGCAAACATGCAGAGACCAGCAACAGGGACTGGGGGCCAGGGAAGGTGCCCCCAAGGAGGCGGGTGGGGGCAGAGACAGGAGGACTTTCAGGAGGGCAGTCGGAAGTGTAGGTCTCCCTGATCAGGGCAGCATCATATAGGTGGGGACAGGCAGAGTGACTGCAGCCCGTTTTTAGGGAATTCTGGGCAACAGATGGACAGAAGGGCAGACAGACAGGACAGCAATGTGAGGGCGGAACTAGTAAAAGGATCATTATTTGAAAGTGAGGGGTACTCAATTTGGGGAATCCCTCTAAGTACCACCTCTAGGCTGGCCTGCAGGCTCCTAGCCAAGGGACAGCTATACCCTTGTCACACTCCCTCCCCCAAATGAGGATGGCCGGGGCCTAACATTGCCATGGGCTCCCCAAACTGGGTCCCCCACCAAACTGTCTAGACCTAGTGCCAAGCCAAGAGGCTCCAACAGCCTCCGCCTGCCTATAGCCCATAGATCTGCCCCTGCCTTGGGAAGGCCTACAGCCCTGGCACAGTGTCAGTGGCCTCACCAGAAGGCTGAGAGGTCTCAGGCAGGGGCATGAGCCTTATCCAGGCTCCAAGGACCACCATGATGCCAGAGTGGCATGCTGAGGCCCCTAGGATGGCTGACTGCATGAGGCATCTCCCATGAGCACAAACCAAGTCCAGGGCCAGGCTGGGCAGGTAGTGAGGAGCCCAAATGAGAGTCGACAGGCCTGCCTGAGAGCTTGATCTGCACACCTTCAGTGTGGCCTCAGAGGCTGCTACTCTGCAAGTCTCCTAGCCTCCTGCTCTGTGAACAGGAGGTGAGACCAACTGCAGGCAGCAGGGAACGTGCCCTCATGACACCCAGTGTAGGCACACCTGCGGGGTACCTTTCAGTCACTGGATGAGGGAGGTTGCATAGCTCAATAACAACTGTGCCCACTACAGCAAAACAGACATGCTCCTCCAGATGACTGCCTGCTGCTCTGGGCTCATCGTGAGAGCACACCCACTTCCACCAGGGGGCCAGGGAGGTGCCTGGCATGTGAGCCTGGAGGCAGCTGCACTCTCAGGGCCATGCAGGTAAAGCTGAGTCCTTCCCCATCCCCAATGAGCCTGTGCTGGCCTGCAGGTCCCCCTCTGCTTGCACTCAGGGTGTGAGGTCAGCCTGAGCTCTAGCTGCCCTGAGCCAGGCTCCTGGGGAAGTCTCACCCACAGGGAGAAGCTGGGTGGAGCTGGTCTGGCTTGCCTTGGCCATCCTGGTCCTGGTGCTGGTTGCCCTCTGGTGGCCACACTCAGCTCCCAGCTGCCCAGCTGCCCAGCTGCCTTGCGAAAGGCCGCCAGCCTCTCAGTCCCAGGGGCAGTGGGGAGGGCCTATGGCTGACTGCCGGGGGTGGGGGTGGTTGGGGGGGGAGAGGCAGTCTGCCAGTCACACAGATGTCCCCCAGCTCTAGGCTCACCTTCCTGACCCAAAATAGGTTGAGATGTACAGCCCCCTAGCCAAAAAAGCCCACAAAGGGATTCCTAACCCTGTGCCCCCTAATTTGGGGGCTCCTGCAGAGTGACCTGAGATCTTATCCTGCTCTTGATGGGAGTAGGCAGAACAGGTGCCTTTCCCTGAGTTGAACCACTGTTGGAGAGTTCCCAGAGTCCCTACCTAGTGCCTTGTATTGCTGCCCCCCAACTTCTCCATCTCATTCTTGACCCCAGCCCAGCTCTGCCTTCTTCCTCTGCCAGGCAGAGCGTGGGGCAGGCTCAAGGGGCCCCTGCCAACTGTGCAGAGCTCCTGGCTCCTCTCAGGGGCTGGCATCCCATGTTCCTGTCCCCCAAGACTGTTTTGTGTCCACCCAGGCCTGTCTCTTGGGATGAAGAGGTACAATAAACTCACCCTGAATCTGGGTGTATCACCAACAGGAATAAAGGAGCAACCCCACCCTCACAGAGCCTCTGAGAGGCAGAGGGGCCCCTAGAACTGGAAGAGACTGAGGAGCCAGCTCTGGAGGGGGTGCCAGGGCACGCACGGGAGCCAAGCAGTGCAGATGTGGAGGGGGGCTCTGATACAGCAGGACTGGGGGCCAACCCCAGCTTATCCAGCAGGTACTTCTGTTGTGCAGAAAATCCCAGGTAGAGGCTAGCTTGGCTGTGCACGGCGACCCTCCTCGCCAAGCTGGGACTCAAGGTGCTGTGTTGAGTGACTGCTCTGCTAGGTCCTGGCAGAGCCCAGGCTGAAAGAAGGGACTGAGGTCAGGGCATAGATGGGAGCAGGTATCACTTGCTGACCTCACACCCCAAGTCCACAGGGAGGGAGAGAGGCAGGGGGAGGGGAAGTCCATATCTTCCCAGACTGCCCCACATGCCGTGGGCTGAGCCAAGGCCTGGACTACTTGCTCAAAACTGTCCAGCTGTGCGCGTGCCCACACGTACAGCACATGGGCAAGAGAGTTCTGACAGCCCCTGCATCCCAGGTCCAAAAACAGAGAGAGCCCAAGACAGCCAGCACCTGACCTGGATGGGCCAGACCTCTGACCACAGCCCAGACCCCAGAATAAAGGCAGAGGCTGGGATCTCCAAGTGGAGGGCCCCCGTATACCCCTGGCCCACACTCCTAGTTGAGGTTTACCCCAGCAGAGTGTGGGTGACCACCTGAGGTTGTCAGACAGCAACAGTAAGAGTCTAACCCTAAAAGTTGGAACGCATGGGGGTGTTTTTCTTTTCCCCAGTTTTTAAACGCATCTGGGTATTCAAGGAAGGGGAATCGAGGCCCTTGGTTCCATTTCGCTCTTGTAAGTTACATATAGGTTACAAACGACATACTACTCTAAATATCCAGTATTTAATTATTTAAAAACTAAAACAGGAAGGTCGGGATCTCAGGCCGCCTGCCCTGAGCGACTCCTCAGCTGAGCACGACTCTGGGTGGAAAGACATGCGGCTGCCAGGGGGCGCAGGGGCGACGCGGGAGGGAGACCCAGGCCAGAGCACCGGGCAGATTCCGGGCGGCGTCCCCTCGCTCATCCCGGGACGGCAGGAGCAGCGCGGTACCGCACATCACTTTGGCCCTCCGCTCCCGGCGGCGCGCCGCCCCAGGAAAGTTCCCCGGCCTGGCCACCCCTCGGGCCGTGGAAAAGTTTCCGTTACCGACGGCCCTGGGTGCGAAGCGCTGGGTGGACACGGCTGCGGGCTGGTCGGCGCCCGGCAGGGGAGCGCTATGCGAGGAGCCCAGGCTGGGACGGGTAAGGACCGAGGCCGAGCACAAAGGGACCCACCTCGCCGGCCTGGGGTGTGGGCACCGCAGCGCGGGCGAGGGGCGGGTGGGGCAGAGCTGGCCTCCGACCCCTGGCGCAGACCCTGGCCAGCACTTCGACTCGGAGCCCAGCACCCTGCCCCATCCCTGCCCAGATCGCAGCCCGGACCTCCGCCTCCGTCCCTAGTCTCCGCCCCAATACGGGCCCGGACGCCGGCTCAGACCCTCAGCCCCAGGCCCCGAGCCCCGCCCACTGGCCAGAGCTTACCTGGAGTGTGGCGTGGGCGGCTCCGCGCAGCCCCCGCCCCCGGCCGGGCGTCCCCGGGTCCTTTGGCACGCGAGGAACCGCGTCCCCAGGGCGCAGCGCGGATCGCCGTCCGCGGGGCCGCACCTCCGGCGGGTGCGGGGCAGACCCCTCCCTTCAGGGCCAGCGCGCAGCCCGCCGGCCAGTCCTCCCCGCCCCTCGCGCGGCCCGTGCGCAAAGCGAGCCGGGCAGGATACACGAACCTCTGCCCCGCCCCCTCCTACCACAAATTTTCCCATTGGTCGAGAGACCCGGGATGGCCCGGCAACCGGTGCCGATTGGACAGGTTCGCGGAAACGGCGGCCTGCCATTGGTCCTTCGTGGCGTCAGTCCCGAGCATGACCGGCCCCTCTCGGAGGGGCCGCGACCCAGGCACCTGCCGGTACCGCTGCGGCGGCTTGGCGCGCGGGGCTGCCCTCTCTCTGTCGACTTATGAGGACGTCCCCGGACCGTCGGGCCCTGAGCGGGGTCGGGCAGCACCGGTGCCCCTTCCCCGGACTCTGGCCGCCTTGCCTTCATCACCACCCCCAGTTCACAGGTATCCTCCTGCGCCTTCCCGGCGACATCCAGTTGTGCTCCTCCCAAGACCCTCAAGGCAGTTCTGCTGCTAGCTCCATTTTACAGATGGGAAACAACCTCAGAGAGGTTCTCCCTCGCTTTATGTGACCAAGCCTGTACCCAGTGTCTGACTGAGGGCCTGGGACTCTCCCACCCTCGCCAGCCCTGGGTCCCCACAGCAGGGGCGCGAGTGAGGCGGTGGTCCAGCCAGGCTGGAGATTTGCAAAAGCAGGAAGAGACCCCTCTTGCACTAGGGGTTTACCTCCTCCACAGTACAGAAACCCTGGGCTCTCAGGGGGCTGCCCTTCCTCACTTACACTTGGCACTGCCTCACAGCTCTGGGCCTGGGGAAGGAGAGTCGTTTTCTCCACCCCCCCGGGAATCAAGGAGGAACGCTCATGGCCGGTTGAAACCAGCAAAGGTTGCCTTTCCCTGGCAGGTGGAGAGCACCAACCTCACCTCTCCCGTGACGCTGGCCACACAGGGGACCTGGCCGTCAGCAACTTCCACTTAAACTTGAGGTGCTGGAAGCACCACCAGGGATGCTTCCCTGCGGGGCTTGTACCCTCAGCCAGTGTCCCTGGCTCTTGGTTGGTTCTAAGACTTTTCCACCCAGGATGCAGCTGGAGATGACCAGATTGTCAGCTCACTACATTCCCAAGGCCACTGGTGGATACACACTGCTGGCAACAGTACTAATGGTAGTGGTGAAGGGGAGCCTCACACTCCGATCTTATCTACCCTCCTCGGAATCCAATGTGTTCAATTAGTTGCTTGGTCAGGACAGAACAAAGAAAGTGAAGTGGCTTTGGGCTAGTGCTCACCACTGGTACTACCAGTGGGTCTGCCTGTGCCCTGGCAGTCATGGTGAATTGAGCCCAGTAGTCTTTCAGAGCCTGGCAGCTACTACCAATTGATTAGAGTTGGCACTTGGGGTGACAGCTATTTGGCACCCTGGCATGGGACATTGCTTGCAGCTCTGGAAGGGAACAGCAAAGCTTCTTTCCCTGGAACACAGGGTTCCCCAGAAGTGAGGTATCTCTCATCCTGTGGTACAGCACCACGGTGACATTCTAGCTCAGGTGCTGTGTGTCTGGGCTCCATTTAGGGGCAGATTTGATATGTCCAACCATTCCCAAGCACTTCTCCAAGGCATTGGATGCTGGTCCCTCTTCTCACAGCAACTTTGTGGTCTAGCACCACTCCTGCCCATGCTTGCTGATAGTGGCAAGAGGGGCTGGACAGACCTCTGCTGAAACCACAAGGGAGAATCACCCACCAAAGTCAGCCCTCATTACCTCTGCCACCTCCTTGGGGTTTTAGAGACCTATCTGCCCTCAACCCGACCACTAGATGTATACAGAGGCTCAGGGTGGGCAGTACCAGTAAAAACAGGATCCAAGGTCCCTGTCCCACAGTTGACCCATCAGGCTGCAGGCAGGAATCAAAAACAGAGTAGAGAGAGCAGAGGGTCCAGTAGCCCACTGTCTTTTCTTTCTCATCCTCTCTACCCAGCTGTTGCCATCTCTGTAGAGACAGCTGTGGGGCACATGGGGAAACTCAAGGGAGAAGGAGGTTTCAGCTGGATTTAGGAAGAAGTTCTCAACACTTGAAGGTGTTCAGAAACCAAAAAAGTGGCCACAGGAAGTAGTGATCTCCCAGAGGACATGTGTAATTAGAGGTGAGATGACAGACAGCTCCTTGCAGACCCCAAATCCCTAGGTTCAGGTAGAGGCTAGCTTGGCTGTGTCCCATCTAGACCCATCTCATCTTCCCTTGCCTGCTCCATGGCATCCAGGCTAGAGTGAGTTGGAGATGAGAGAGACGTCAGAGTGTCTAGTCTGGCTCAGTCTGGCTGGGGAGAGTATGGCTGGGGTGGGCTAGCCCAAGGCCACATGCTGTCTATGACAGAGCAAGATTCCAACCACAGTCTGACATGTTACTGTGTTCCTCTTTGCAGCAAAGGGAAAGCTTGGTCATTCTGTGTCTTGCTCCAAGGTGCATGGTGCTTTGGAGCATACTGCTTTGCAGCTACTGCCCAGTACTCCAGGGCATGGTCACTCACCACCAAAGCCCAGATCCCGTTTGTCCACCACCACTACCTCTTGGCCTTATGAACTATATATAGTCCGGCTGTTTAGGGTGAAATCACAGGTACCAGGCCAGCATGATTCCACTACTGGATGGGAGGAGGGAAAACCAAGTATTCGTCTGGGTCTGTTGCCTGCTAGCCATGTGTCCCTGGGCATCCAGAGTCCTTGGTTTCCTTAGCTATAGAAGGCTTCTGTTTTGGGGCTCAGCACCTTTAGCAAAGTGGTTGCAACGCCAGCCACATACACCAAAGGTGGCAGGTTCAAACCCAGCCCAGGCCAGCCAAATAACAATAACAACTGCAACAAAAAATAGCACCTGGGTGTTGTGGTGGGTGGGTGCCTGTCATCCCAGCTATGTGGGATGCTGAAGCAAGAGAATCACCTAAGCCCAAGAGTTTGAGGTTGCTGTGAGCTGTGACGCCACAGCACTCTCTGAGGGCAACATAGTGAGACTCTGTCTCAAAAAAAAAAGGGCGGTGCCTGTGGCTCAGGGAGTAGGGCGCTGGCCCCATATACCGAAGGTGGCAGGTTCAAACCCAGCCTTGGATGCACTGCAAAACAAAAAAATAGCCAGGCATTGTGGTGGGTGCTTGTAGTCCCAGCTACTTGGGAGGCTGAGGCAAGAGAATCACCTAAGCCCAGGAGTTGGGGGTTGCTGTGAGCTGTGTGATGCCATGGCACTCTACCAAGGGCAATAAAGTGAGACTCTGTCTCTACAAAAAAAAAAAAAAAAAAACCTCAGCACCTGTAGCTCAGCAGCTAGGGCGCCAGCCACATACACTGGAGCAGGCATGGGCCTGCCAAACAACAGTGACAATTATAAGCAAAAAATAGCCGGGCGTTATGGAGGGTGCCTGTAATCCCAGCTACTCAGGAGGCTGAGGCAAGAGAATCACTTAAGCCCAAGCATTGGAGGTTGCTGTGATGCTATGGCACTCTACTCAGGGCGACATAGGCTTCTGTTGGGTTCCAGGAGGGTCGCAAAGACTGCAAAAGATTGGGGCCAAATGGACCTGCACTTTGGTTCAGGTGAGATTGTTAACTTTACAGATTATGAGCTGGACCATTCCCTTGTGTGAGCCTGTTTTCTGCAGGGCATAGGGGCTCTGGGTTGGGACTGGGAGTCCTACACCTTCAACACAAGGAAGTGAACTAATCCAGGTACTGCTACTGGCGATCTTTTTTACTTCAACTCAATGACATAATTGCTCTGAGTTTCAGTGTTTGCATCTATGAAGTGGGGTGAATGAGAACTGTGGATCTAGACAGCTGGGATTAGAGTGCTTAGCACAGTATTATCCTTGGTGTAGTCCTCATCCTTGTCAGTTTTTTGAGGGCAGAACCTGGGCCTCTGACTCTCCACCTTTCTGGAGCATCAGCCCAAGGCCAGTAGGTACAGGAGGCCCAGTGAATGCCTCCGTCCTCTTGGGAGGGCCTCAGTCAGTGTCCATCTGCTCACCCAGCACAACTCAGGCTGGGGCAGCCCCTCATCCTTGGAGCAGGACCCAGATGTGGGTTCAAAGGCTTCAGTGATGGGGGTAGGGCTAGAGTGCCTACTCTGTGATCAGGAATCTGTCCTAGGAGTGGCAGGGACATCTGGGAGAGGGGGTCAAGGTGGAGCCACTAAGTCAAGGAAGGGATGTTAGGGACAGGATGTTTAGGGCTAGGGGTCAAGGTTGGGTGACAGGGATGGTGAGACCAGGATCCAGCCTGACGGGGGGTGGGGGGTGGGGGGCCTGGTCTGGAAGTTAGCATTCCTGTACACGCAGGGTGAGCAGATGACGGCAGCGCTGCTGCTACCTCTCCTAAGAGGCGCCCCCACGGGCCTGGAGCCTAGGAGGCCCGGAAGGCCGCGGGGGTCACCAGGTGCCCAGACGGTCTTGGAGCCCGAAGGTTTGGCGCAGCCTTGGGGGCGGGGCGCCAGGAGGGCTGCAGCCCCCGAGCGACAGCGCGCGCAGCCAACTGGCCCCCGGCATGCGGGGTTCTGCCCCGCCCCTCGCCGCACCGCCCAATGGTGAGCACACAGGCAGTGGGTGGGGCGGGGCCTGGGCTGGCGGCGGTGGCGCGCGGGCGCGGCACCCGGAAGTCGGCGGCGGCGGAGGCGGTGAGTGCGTGGCAGGCGGCTCTGCCGGCGGACTCTGCTGCCGGTGGGGCTGGCTGGGGCTCGGCGGCACTGGGTTCTGGGCTCCGGGGGGGCAAATGCGGGACTCGGTACTCGGGGGCGCGTGGGCCGCACTGCCGTGCTTTGCCTCAGTTTCCCCTCTCTGGGGCGTAGAATGGAATCACGCGGCTAGGCCTGGGGCTCTGTCAGGTCCGGGGAGACCAGACCGACCCTGGCAGAGGAAAGGGCGGCCCGCGTTACTGGAAGGCGTTCCCGCTGATCCACGCGGGAACGGAGTGCGGGGGCTGCTGGCAGACAGAGCCCGACTGACTGCGGGGAGGCCGAGACTGGCAGGGCTGGGAGCTGCGTGGTCATTGAAGGATGGATGGGCTGCGGCTTTGGACAGCTATGGGGCAGTTCTGGAGTCGAGTCACTCTGCCGCCTCGCTGCGGTTTTCCTTGGGGCAGTGCCGTGACAGCTGGTGTGGATCGGAGTAGACAGCTGGTGCTGGGTCATCCCCGTGTCTGTATGCGGCCTCCTGGGGAGTCACACCACCACCACAGTGTCAGGGCTGGGGGCTAGGCCTGGCCCCAGTGCTGGCCTGTGCTGCAGCCTGAGCTTTTCTCCTGTTCCTCTTGGGACACGGAGGATTCTTTCCCTGCCCTCTTCTTGGTGGATTCCTGTTGGACCACAGCTTAAAGTGAACCTTCTGTCCTTGGACAAGTCCCTGGCTCTCAGGCCCCCTTCCTCTGCAGGGACGTCACATGCCCAGGACTAGCCAGGGCTGCTGTGTCTCTCGACTTCCTGACCACTGTTTTGCTGCCATTCTCGGTTCCCTCGATGAGGCAGATGTGATGACATCTGTGAGGGGTAGCTGGGTAGCTCTTTGGGAAGCTCATTAGTCCTTAAGGCAACCTTTCGGGCCAAGCATTCATTGACCCAACTCTGTTCACACACAAAAAAGTAAGGCTTAAGGGGGCAGATGGCATTCCCAAGGTCGTTCAGAGCCAGCTTCCAGAGTGTCTGCTCTTCCTGGGCTCCTCTCCCAGGAGCCTTCCTGCATCAGGTGACCTGTCAGGTGGGGTGGAAGCAGCTGGAGTGGGTGACCATGTTGTCAGGTGAATACAGCGTAGCCTCTGCCACTCCTCTCAGTATCCCAGCACTCTGGCAGGGCAGGGTGGAGTGCCATGGTGTGTGTTCCCACCCCTCAAGCTCTTACAGCATGAATCCCCAACCCACCTGCATGTTCTTGGACTCCAGGTCCCTCAGACCAAGCTCCCACCTGCCACAAGTGTAGTGACAATAGCTCTTCCCTGAACGAAGGTTCCTGGCCATCAGCTTTGCTTGGCTGTCCAGCCCTTGTGCTTCACTGTGGGCTGTTGTTCCAATCACACTACAATGGCTTGACCCTGAGCAGTTGTCGGAACTCACTCCCGTGCCCAGCTTCTACCCCAGGTGGTGAGCTCTGCAGCCGTCAGGGTGATGCTCCTGAGAACATTCATGGAAAGATGAGGGGCCTCTTTGGGACCCCAGAGAGGGTCTGGAGAGAAACAGCCCAGGACAGGGAGATTAGGAGGACTTCTAGAAGTGGGGCTGTGCTTTCCTTTGAACTCCCAACATGTGAGAACTGAGGCCCGTTTTTTGGTGATGTGACCCTCAGTTTGTGACAGCAGAGTCTGGCACCTTTGGTCCTGACCACAGGGTTTGGAGATGCGCTGTATAAAAACAAGTTCCTCCAGAAAGACTGAGATTTGGGGTTATCAGATGTTACTCCCTTTCCCCCTTCAATTTCTTTCTTAGATTGCAAAAGTAATATATGCTTGCTTAAAAATGAAAAATGGCAATCTTCATCTCCCGGCAGTGGCTGCCCTGGTGCTCCTGCAGACATTTGCAGGTTTATCCATCAAAGCTTCTATCACCATGCTGACTTCAAGTCCTTGCCTTCACCCTCTTTGGGAGGAGTTAGGAGGAATGGCCCCTTTTTAGTTTTTAGTAACCATGCGGACTGAAGGGGCCACTGGGAGCCTGGGTCTGCTCTTGGCTTGTGGGGAAGCTGTGTGTTCCAGCAGGAGGGTGTGAGGGGCAGGGGCCGCCCTGTGTCCAGAGCCTCCTCTTGCCCTCATGGTGCCCCTTGTCTGTGCTACCCCATTGAACTGTGAAGAGAATGATAGATATTCTGGTGTGAGGGTTAGTTAATGCCCCCAAAGCACTGTGGAGACCTGAACAGAGCATCTCTGCAGTAGATTTGTGGTGGTAATATGCCGTTTAATAGCCCAAATGAGAAAGCAGAGATTGCTGAGCTCTCCCCAGGGGGACTGGCCACAGTGAGTGGGAGGGGTTGGGGTATTCCCAGTGTCAGAGCTTTTTTCTCTCAGCCAAGGCTCTGGCAGCAGCGACAGCGTGTTCCCATGTGTGTTTACCTCCTCTGCTGGCAGCTGCTGGGAGCCCATGTCACATGTCTATGTCTGTTCTGTCCTTCCAGCTTTCAGAATGCGCCTCTGGGGCTGCCACAGCCCATGAGGACAGCATGTGGGTGTGACTGCAGGGGGTGGGGGTTGGGCACCCGGCTGCTCAGGCCAGCCCTCATGGTCATTGAGGGGCTTGCCAGAAGCCCTGGGGAACTTGTCCTCTGCACAGCCTCTGCAGACCAGATGGACAAGGTTGGCCAGCCTTAAGAAAATATATTCTCCAGGCTGGGTGTGGTGGCTGCCTCACACCTACTTTGGGAAGCCTCTGAAGCAAGAGTATTACTTGAGACCAGAGTTAGTGATCAGCCAGGCAAACAGGGCAAGACTCTACAAAAAATTAAAAAATGAGCCAGGTGTGCTGGCATGCACTTACCAGGGAGGCCAAGGTAGGAGAATCACATGAGCCCAGGAGTTTGAGGCTGCAGGGAGCTATGATTGCATCCCTGCACTCCAGCCTGGGTGACAGACAGAGTGAGATCCTGTCTCTTAAAAAAATACACACACGCACACAAAAACACCACATATTCCCCAAACGTGTAAAGTGCTGGTGTTGTTAAATGAGGCGGCAGACTGTAATTCCTAGTTACCCTTCAGTGCACAGCCCTGGTAGGAGACTGACCCAACTGAGGCTGGCAGCCTCGCCCACCCAAGTGTCCAGACCCTCTCAGCCCTGTGTCTAGGGGAAAGCACCTGTCCCTTCCCTGTGTGTGTCCTGCATCTGTCATCACCCACCAGCTTCCAGTTCTAGGCAGCAGAGTTTCTTGCTGTGTTACTTCATGGACTTGGTCAGCTGTACAGACCCAGTCAGGGCTTAGAAGATCCGGTGAATAGCAAAGACAGAGACCTACACCAGAGTAGGCACTGAAACTGAAGTGGCGCGTGCAGGGCCTTGAGGCGCCTGAGTGACCAGGGTGTGAGTGAGGTCAGGCAGACTGCACAGCTGACCACTTGGGGTTGTGAAACATGGGTGGTCCCCACCTCACACCTTCCACACACACAGGCAGTGGGTAGACCCCACAGCTGCACCAGCATACAGCCACACAGAGAAGTCAAGGAAAAGGGTTCTCACTTTGGGCCAGAGATGGCCTCCGTTAGCGAGACAAGGGGTGAGAAGTCTGTACAATAAAGATGGGGCAATTCCATGTAAAATAGGACTGTCTCTGCTAGGCAGCTAAAAGCCTGGGTGGGTAGGAAGGAAATAGCTACAGCCCTGAGACAGGCAGGAGGTGCCCATATCATGCCAGCCAGAGTCAGCACCCCAACTGGGGAGTGGTAGGCAAGGACACCGGCCAGTGCTCAGCCAGTGGGACATGCTGCTGAGGCTGCGGTGGGAGTATCTCCTGTGCTGCATGCCCCAGCCTGACGTGGGTGAGTGGCATCAAGTCCAGTGCTGGACATTAGTGGTCAGTTGGCTGGGCTTGCTGCTCTGAAAGTATCACCCTCACGTGGAGCGATCCAGCCTACTGGATCTGTCCTAGAAAATCCCTCAGCCTGTGCACAGAACATGTGCTCAGGGCAGATGCTTGGTGGGTCCAAAATAAAGGGGTGGAGTGGAGGGAAAGCTTGGTCGTGGTGAGCTGGTGGGACGTCGCCCCAGAAAGGACAGACCTGCCCAGCCAGTCTGAGAAGTTGTTAACCCCACAGCTTATATATAGCCCTCATATGTGTGTGTGTGCATGTGCATGTGAGCTTGCTGGGAAGCCCTGGTGGCACACACAGCCCACTGGACAGGGTTTTTGCCAGGTGGGCATTGCTGGAAATGCCCCTGACCTCCTGGATGAGCTGGTGACAAGAGCAGCAGCCAGAGGCCCTGCCAGCTCCAGGAGCTGCTGGTCATGGCAGCAGGTGACACAGAGCCTCGGGCTGGGGCACAGACTGATGGAATGAGGAGGAGTGGGGATTTGAGGGGCAGGGCAGGGACAGGTGTTTCCTGGTGCTGATGCTGTAGGCGGCAGTGCTGGTCCGTAAGGTGTGAGCAGCTGGCATTCAGGGTCAGTGTATGATGTCTCTCTAGGTTCCTGCACGTCCTATGGTTCTGAGACTTCCCTGTACCCCCCATGCTGCCCTCTGTTGTCTAAAACCCTGTTGAGTGTGGCCCTTGAGCCCTTCCTGCCTCCTCTCCCAGCCACCTCCTTCTCACTCTCCTGCCTCTGTGAGGAGTGCCAGGGAAGCAGGTCCCTACTGCCTGTCAGTGGGCCCCAGACCATCAAGTGGTGCCAGGCCTTGTCCCCACATGGTCCTCTTCTGGTCACTGCTGCTGTCATTGCTCTGTGGCCAGGCCTGTCCACCTGAATGTATCATTTTCTTGTTCAGCTCTTTTTAGATACCAGGAGTGAGATTTAGGACTTAACAGGTGTTTCTTACCTTCCTAAAGATGGGTTTAGCTGTTTCCACTTGGCTCTTCAGAGTGAAAGGCCCTGTTGGTTCTTCAGAAAAGTCAGAGAAGAGGAAGGAGGCCTCAGTTTGGAGAGGGGTTTCAGCAGGAGACTGTGAGCAGAGAGGATGGTGCACACTGGGAGAGTTCTCAGAAGCGTTATCAGCAGATGGTCTGGGAGTACCTGGAAAGCTTCCGCATTTCCCAAACAGTGCCTTGCGCTAAGGATAATCCACGCCAAGAAGGGGTCATCTAGGAGCTCTGTTTTTCTTGGGTATGATAGAACCATACAACACGTGTGTCCACGAGTCCATTGCACGTCTGAGTCCATTGCACGTGCCCCAGGAGGTGGTGGGTAGCAAGGATGGATCTGAGTGCAAGTGCGCCACACAGCTGTGTGTCCCCTTCACAGTATGTGCCAGGGCTCTTGTAAAGGAGGGGTTCCCATGTTAGTAGTTGCTTTTTTTTTTTTTTTTTTTTTTGTAGAGACAGAGTCTTACTATTTCACCCTTGGTAGAGTGCTGTGGAGTCACAACTCACAGTAACCTCCAACTCCTAGGCTTAGGCAATTCTCTTGCCTCAGCATCCCGAGTAGCTGGGACTACAGGTGCCCGCCACAACGCCCGACTATTTTTTGATGCACTTTGGCTGGGGCTGGGTTTGAACTTGCCACCCTCAGTATATGGGGCCAGTGCCCTACTCACTGAGCCACAGGCACTGCCCCAGCAATTGCTTTTTTTTTTTTTTTTTTTTTTTTTTTTATAGAAACAGTCTAACATTATTTAAATCAGTGGAGTGCCGTGGAATCACACAGCTCACAGCAACCTCCAACTCCTGGGCTTAGATGATTTTCTTGCCTCAGCTTCCCTCGTAGCTGGGACTACAGGCGCCTGCCACAACGCCCGGCTATTTTTCTGTTTTTGCAGTTCGGCCGAGGCCAGGTTTGAACCTGCCATCTTTGGTATATGGGTGCCCTACTCGATGAGCCACAGGCGTCACCTAGCAATTGCTTTTTTTTTTTTTTTTAAAAAAAAGGCACTTTGAGAGGCAGAGGTGGATGGATTGCTTGAGCTCTAGAGTTCAAGACCAGCCTGAGCAAGAGCAAGACCCTGTCTCTAAAAATAGTCGACATGTGAAGGGCACCTGTAGTCCCAGTTTCTTGGGAGACTGAGAAAGGAGGATCACTTTAGCCCAAGAGTTTGAGGGTGTTATGAGTATGACATCATGGCATCATGGCACTCTCCCCAGGGCAAAAGAGTGAGGCTCTGTCTCAAAAAAAAAAAAAAAAAAGAAGAAAGAAAGAAACGAAGTCACTTATAATACCCCATCACACCTTTTTATCACAAAAAGACTTCCTGCCCAGTTCCCTATCGTGGGGCCCAGGGTGCCCTCTTCCCTCACAGAGCCACGCCCCAGAGGCCCTGCTGGACCTGGGCAGCATGGCCAGCCTTGGGCCCAGCCCCCTAAGGCAGCAGCCGTTCCCTGCAGCTGGTGTCCTTCTGGCCCTGCGGAGGCCCCCAGGGTGATGTCTCACTGGGTAGAGAGCCAGGTGCTGGGGGTCAGGCTGGCTGCACCCTGCATGGAGTGAGATGTGTCGGGATGTCAGTGGCTCAGGAATGGAGACAGCAGTGTGAAGAAGAGGGGGAGGTGCCACTGTATCCCACACTGTCTGGTGCCACACTCAGCCTGGTGTGCTTGCCTCTCTGAGCTGCTGTGATGGTGTTGTCCAGAGTCCAAGATCACCCTCAGGGGAGTGATTGCCTAGGAGGACTCACAACTCAGAAACGCCATTATATTCATGGATACAATTCATTACAAGCAAAGGATACAGGTTAAAATCAGCAATGGTAAGAAGTGCAAAGGGCAGAGTCCAGGAAAGACCAGGCACGGGCTTGTGGACTTGTGTGGTGACTCTCTGCAGCAGTGTGTGACAAGATGCATGGCGTGCCCAAGCCTTGTGTCCAGGTTTGTCTTGAGGGCCTGTCATGTAGACCTGACCATTCTTGGTCTCCGGACCTTCCAGAGGGTGAGCCATTTCCCCGTGGCCTAAGACCCCACCCCATAAGTCACACTATTACCCTACACAATCTGGCATCAAAGGCCTCTGGTGAACAAGAACGCTCTCACCAAGCAGGACATTCCACAGACTTAAAGCTGACTTCCCAGGTGCCAGGCAAGGACACAGTTCTCCTTGGCGTGTGCAGGGTGCTGAGTCAGCCCTGCACTGCACACAGTCTCCTTTGAAGGCTGCAGGTGAGAGGACTTGACAGGGGTGCACACTCGGGTTGGTGGACACCACCCAGTAGACTGTTGCTGGGTAGGTAAGGACATCACAGGGACCCCCAGCCCAGGACCAGTGAGCAGACAGGTGGGCGTGAGGGGTGGGAGTGCTGTCTGTGTGGTCCCTGCTCCCACTGGTGCTTTCAGACAGAGTACATCCACAGCAGGCCTGTGTGCAGGGCCGTGCTTGTTTACAGGTTGCTTTTAAAAAGAGCTATAACTCAGCAAGGTTCACAGGGGATCAGCTTTCCACACGGCATCTTTGGTTGTGACAAAGATCGCTTGTGGTGTGTGGCTCCCTGCTGAGCCCCTGCTGAGCCAGCCTGGGACCCCCCTGGGGTCGTGGTGAGTGTGCAGGGTTGTGCTTCCCCAGAAGGGGTGGGAAGGACGCTCCCAGTCCTGGCTCAGGAAACTCGCTACCTCACCATGCCCACATGCCAGGGCATGGACAAGTGGCAGGATATTTGGTCACTTCAAAGGCTTTGCTCTCCTGACCACTGCCCCCACAGCTGCCCCTCCCTGGTGTGGGCCTCACTCTGTGCCCTTCCATGCCTGGAGGCCTGGTGAAGCCTGGCCCTACCCCTGTGTCAGGCCTATTCCTTCAAGGCAGTTACCCCAGTGGGACCACACGTGGGAATAGTGACCATCATGGCCAGGAGGAAGCTAGCTGCCCTGTCACCTGCCAGCCTAACTAGGGACATCGTACAGCCTGGGGAGGTCAGTGAGCCCCTGTGGAGGCATTTTGGCTATGAAATGTTCCCACAACGTGGCTGGACAGAGCAACTCTGCCGGGGTGGTGCCGGTGCTGGGGGCTCACGTCCTCTGGCAGGCCTCCAGGGAGTGGGTGTGGGGCCAGGAGGCCTATATGGCCCAGCAGCCCCCATGTGCCTGCTCTGGGTGGCTGGCTTACTGCTGTACCAAGTCCAACCAGCAGGTGCCCCTCCAGGGCCCACCAGGCCCACCTTCCCACAGCCCTGCTGTGTGTCCTGGGACTCTCAGTGAGGACACCTGTCTCCTCCTTGCTCTATGGCATCTGGGCCCAGCCTCCTTCAGGTCAGGGTCTGGCCTGCCCAGGGAGCTGGGTTCTGCACGGCCTGCCCCATTTGGTTGGGAGCCCTCTCCACCTCCCTGTGACCTGGTTCCCCAGCTGCTGTGAAGCCAGGTACAAGGATGGGAATTGAGTGCATCCCACCTACCTGTGCTTGGTACGCCTGCTCAGGTATGCTGGGCAGGCAGTGCCCAGGGCAGGACAACGCGGAGATGGGGCTCAGCCTCCTGCAGGTGCCATGAAGATGTGACCCCAGGGCCCATGGGCAGGGCTGTGGCTGGGCACCCAGCCCGCCTGCCTGTCTTTTCCTCCAACTTCTTTCTCTGTGGTCAGCTCTGGGCCCCCAGGCCTCGGGAGCAGCCCCAAGACCCAATGTGGCTTTGAATACCCTGTGGCCTTCTTGAGTTGCTGAGGACGTGTGGACGCCTGGTCAGGACTTGGCCTGTGTGCTGAGCCCAGGGTGTGGTGGAAATCTGGCAGGGCTAGGGTGTTCCCAGGGAAGCAGGGAACAACACTGTCCTCTCTCACACACTTTTCAACTCAGTGTCCTTGAGGGCGAGCTCCTGGTGGCTCTCAGGGGTGCCCCATATGGTTGAGCCCAGCCTCCCTCCCCACTCTGCCACCCATGGGAGCTGTGGGAGGTGGCCCTGAGTGGCCAGGCAGGCCGGTGCAGGGCAGTGTGAGAAGGACTGCTTGCCCGCTGGGGTGGTTCCTACTACTTACACCCCTGCCTGCCCCATGCCCAGCCCACAGTGTGGTGACCAAGAGGACAGGGCTGTGTCCAAGGCTCACTCTCAGAGCCTGGTAAGTCAGCAAGAATGAGACGGTGGCCTGTGGGCAGGTGTCAGCAGGACATGGGGGGGATTGTCAGAGCTTCATGGGGAGCCTGGGACTGGGGGTGTGTTGGCTCTGCTGGGCCCTGTAGATTTACTGAGGGAACATATGGGGACCTAGGTGAACAGGCCATGGTGGGAGCAGTGCAGCGCCAATGGGAGGAGATGGCCTGCTGGCCAGAGCTGGGGGCCGGTGGGCAGCGGACCTGGCTGAGCGGGAGGTGAGGGATTGGAGAGAAAGGCAGTTCCTGATGGTCCCCTCCCCAGGGGCTGGCTTTCCTCTGGTCCTTCTCTCCCAATGACCGCGTCTTCGTCGAGGCCGCAGCCCTGGGCTCTGTGCCTACACCGCCAGCGCCAGGCTGCCTGGATGCCTGTCCATGGCCTTCCTTGGACGTGGAGCACTCCCTGCCACTGCTGCCTGCAGGGCTGGTCTCCTGCCCACCCCCACCAGCCCGGACAGTGGGTCCCATGGCTGACTTGGGGGCCCTCTCTGTCCGGCCTGTGTCAGTGGTCTCACCAGCAACTGGTGGGCAACCCAGAGTGGCCAAGGTCAGTTGCAGCAAAGCGATGGCCTCATGACACTGCAGAGCAGCATGGTCCTGGTGGGGCAGACAGCCCCAGGTCTCAGGCCAGTGGGATTCTAGCAGGGTCCACAGTGGGCTTCTCACACACCTGAGAGACTGGCCTCCCCCTAGGACCAAGGGCTGGGCCTTTTGGTCTCTTTGGGGGTGCTGGGACCTCCGTCCTCAGCACCCAGCAGGTGGATACCCAGGGCCTGCCCCAAGCTCAGCGTGCCCCAAGTTGTCACACGGCACACCAACCTCATCAGCCACGCTGCTTTGCCCTTAAGCTCACTGCTGAGCTTTAGTCTGCAGGGGTCACTATAGCGTCCATGTCCAAAAGAACTTTCTAAATGTTGTTTTTGGTGCTTCATAAACCTGGTTTACCCTATTCCTTCCTTTTCCCTGCACATATTTTCAAGCTGTTTTTTTCGTTCTGCGAACAACACATGGTTGGTTTCTGATATGTGTGTGGGTCCCTTTCTGCCGGTCTTTTGGTTGCAGCCATCATTGTTGTTTGGCCCGCCCAGGCTGTATTCGAACCCACCAGTTCAGGTGTATGTGGCTGGCGCCTTCACCGCTTGAGCCACAGGCGCTGAGCCTTTTCTGCTGGTTCTTTTTGTGATATTTGTTTCACTCTATGACTCTTCCCTGCTGTTTTGAGCTTTTGAAAAATGTCTGGTAAGACTTCTGGGAGGTCTAGGTTGAAGACATCTTCCTCCAGAGAGAATTTTGGTTTGTTGCCGCTGGCTGCCCCGAGCACCACTGGTGTGGAAGCCTGTAAACCAGTGCTTGGTTTGTGGGTCCCTGCACCCCTCATGTCAGCCTGGGATGACTGGCTATGTCCTGTCATCTCAGGAACTATCTGGTGTCCCTTGGCCACTATAGCAGTTTTGGGAGGTAAATCTGTCCAGAACCTGTGAGCCTTGTGAGCACAGAGAGATGGTCTGGCCAGTGCTGGTGAGCATGCAGGTTTGGGGAATGCTTGAGTTGCAGTGACTGGCTATCTGGTGTCCACACATGGCTGCCCCAGAAGTGCTTCTGTTTGGGGCTGTTGCAGATTCAGAGAGGCTGCTCTGCTGTGTGCTGTTAACTGGGTCTTTTCTCTCCCCGCAGACCTCGGGCCCGAGTGAGCGAAGCCACCCTGTGGCCGCCATGTGCATCATCTTCTTTAAGTTTGATCCTCGCCCTGTTTCCAAAAATGCATACAGGTAACTCCCTCGCTCTGCGTGTGCCATGCCAGGCAATCCTCACGCTGCTGGGTGCTGTGTGTGGGAGACAGGCCGGAGCATGGCAGGGTAGGGGCCGTGCTCTGGGCCTTGCCCTCGCCATGGGGTGCCAGCGGAGTGGTAGAGACTTGGAGCCAGCACACACAGATGCAAAGACTCAGCCATGGAAGGGGATTGTATGTCGGGCATAGTTCTGTGGGCCTGCGGGGGCTGGGGCAGCAGAACCAGGGCTGTGGTGTCAGAGAGTGAGGGCCTGGCTGGGCTAGCTGGTCCAAGGGGCTAGCAGGAAGTTTGGGTGACGCAGCCCCAACCAAGGGTCTATGGGGACCAGCTGGAAGAGGTGGGCAATGCTCAACAAACAAACAAACAAATAAGAAAGTTTAGCTGAAGGTGGTGTCAGGTGCCTGTAGTCACAGCTACTCAGAAGGCTGAGGCAGGAGGATTGTTGAACCTGAGAGTTTGAGGTTGCTGTGAGGTGAGTCATTCTTGAGACTCTATTAAAAAAAAAAAAAGATGAGAAACTGAGGCAGGGAGTGTGAGCCAGATCTGGCCTCCCAAATCTGGCCTTTGGATGGCTGCCCCTTTCTCCCAGGGGTACCCCGACATTTGTCAACACAGAGAATGAGGCAAAGATGTGATCCATGTCACAGAGCAACATCTGGGACCACTCTCTCTTGCAATTGTCTGGGAAGTATTCATTATTTTAAAATGTGCACCTTATAGGTCATGCACAGTGGCTCACACCTGTAATCCTAGCACTTGAGAGGCAGAGGCGGGTGGATTGCCTGAGCTCACAGGTTTAAGACTAGTAGCCTGAGCCAGAGTAAGATGTCATCTCTAAAAAATAGCCAGGTGTTGTGACGGGCGCCTGTGGTCCCAGCTACTTGGGAGGCAGAGGCAAGAGACTTGCTTGAGCCCAGGAATTGGAGGTTGCTGTGAGCTGTGACGCCACGGCACTCTACCCAGGGTGACAGCTTGAGGCTCTGTCTCAAAAAAAAATAAATAAATAAAAAATGAAAAGTACATCTTGGCTTGGCACCTGTAGTTCTGCAGGTAGGGCACCAGCCGTGTACACTGGAGCTGGCGGGTTCGAATCAGCCTGGGCCTGCCAAACAACGACTACTACAACCAAAGGAAAAAAAATAGCCAGTCATTGTGACGGCCGCCTGTAGTCCCAGCTACTTGGGAGGCTGAGACAAGAGAATCCCTTAAACTTAAGAGTTTCAGGTTGCTGTGAGCTGTGACACGACGGCACTCTACCGGGGACTACAAAGTGACTACTCGCTAAATAAATTAATTAATTAACTAAATAAAATGTGCACCACAAATGATTCAAACCATTTTGGTGAGGTTTTCAGATTTAAGTCACCGTGAGAAACTGTGTGTGTAATGCCGTGCTCTCTGCCTTTCAGGCAGAAGTAAGTCATTTCAGGACCAGGAATAATGAGAGTGTAGAGCATTTCCCATCCTGCAGAGAGCTGGGTGCAGGGCCCCGTCAGCACCCAGGAGGTGACCCTGAGCAGCCCCAGCAGTGGGAGCCTTGTGAGTCAGCATCCAGCCCTCAGACAGCATCCTGAGGGAAAACACAGCACACAGGAAGAGCTGTTGGCTCTGGCAGGGGACTGGAGGCACTGGCCGAGTACTGCCCACCGCCGGACACTGCAGCCACCACCTGAGCGCCTGGGCAGCGGGAACAGAAGCCCATCCTCCTGCAGTGTCTCTGTGGCACCTTGGCTGGCAAGACTTAGCGTGGAACCAGCCACGAAGTTCAGCCGCATTAGCACAGAGCCACTAGTGCTAGGAGAATCTGGAGATGAGATGTGGTGCGATGGTTACTGACTCCCATAACTGGTGCCTCAGCTTTCCTAGGCATCCTCCTTGCTCATTGGAACTCCCAGGTGCCAGCAAAATAACTGTGTTGGCACCTGACAAGCACCGACAATACCTGACTGAGAATGAGGCTGTTGCTGGCTGTACTCTTACTCCCAGATTTAGCCGTGTCCCCACTTGCCATTCTATTCCTTGAAGTTACTCCAACCACCTGTGTGTAAAGTAAAGCTGGGAAGAAGAAGCACATGGCAAAGCCACTAACATCCTTATTCTTCAGTGGTCACCAGGCTGAGGCTGGCCCTGGGATTGTTTGAAAGCTCAATTCTGGTTGTGTGGCTTTCCTCTGCTGTTCCTCTTGGGCCTGGGAGCTGGTCCTAGGCAGCCTGCCCACTCTACCACCACTTAATCCTGGCCAGCAGAATCAAGCCCCAGGTGTCACCCCCCTCCCCCAGTCACCCTGGCCTCAGGCCCACCTGGAACCCCAGGGACCAACCTTTACCATTTCCCTCCTACTTCTCAGTGACAGCAAGATAACTAGAAAAACAGGCAAGGGAAACAAGCGTTGAAAAGGCCTATTTGGGCTTGGCACCTGTGGCTCAGCGGGCTAAGGCTCCAGCCATGTAAACCTGAGCTGGCGGGTTTGAATCCAGCCTGAGCCCGCCAACCCACAATGACGGCTGCGACCCAAACAAAAATAGCCGGGCGTTGTGGCGGGCGCCTGTAGTCCCAGCTACTTGGGAGGCAGAGGCAGGAGACTCGCTTGAGTCCAGGAATTGGAGGTTGCTGTGAGTTGTAATGCCACGACACTCTACCCAGGGCAACAGCTTGAGTCTCTGTCTCAAAAAAAAAAAGAAATGCCTATTTGAAACCAGGCTCTGTCCCCAGGGCTTATGTTGTGGCTATCACAGCCAGCTCTCAGGGAAATGAGGGGACAGTCCCTTCCAGTCCACCCACTCCTCAGAGGCAGAACCAGCGCCAGGGCCGCCCACAGTCACTGGGTGTTACTGGCTGAGCCATGTCCCCCTTGCATTCATGTGTTACAGTCCTGACTGCCAGTGCCTTAGACTGTTGCTGTGCTTGGAGACAGGGCCTTTAAGGAGGTGATTACAGTAAAATGACTCATTGAGTGGGCCTTAGTTGGTAAGGGGGTGTCTGTGTAAGAAGAGGTCAGGACACGGGCATGCATGGGGCAAGCAGCACGCACTCAGAAGACCCTCAGAAGGAGCTGACCCTGCTGACACTTGGATCTTGGACTCTGGTCTCCAGAACTACAAGACAGCATACCTCTGATGCTGGAGCTCCAGTCTGTGGTGCCGAGTCACAGCAACCCTGGGAACGCACCCTCTGGGGAGACCCTGTCAGTCTCACATGGCTCTCAGCACTGCCTCCTGCAGGCTGCCCACAGGGACATGCCATGCACCCACACCCCCACTGTCCAGGGAGGAGGCTCCACTGCTGGTTCAGAGGATGCCCGTCAGTGCCGCAGGGTGGAGGAGAAGAGGGTTAACATAGAGCCTGTGTGTCACTGCTAGCACCTGTCCTCTGGGGCCTTGCCAGACAGCCCCAGCATTTCTCCAGAACACTTCCCAGACCACCAAGCCAAAGGGAAGATGCACTGCTTCTGGGTAACTGACTGGGTGCAGGGGACTTCTGCTGGCTGCTTCTTTCTGGCTTTAGAGTCTATGGCAGGGAGAAGGGCAGGATGAGGCTGGGGGCACAGGCATTCCTCGGAGCCACTGACCAGCACCTTGACTGCACCTCAGGAGACTCTACTAAGGGGATCCCTTATGCTCGGCCAGATTCTTGACCAGGGACTAGGGTAACAGGGGTATTGCTTTAGGCTATTCTGATAATTTGATACCTATCACGGAAAACCAAGACACCCCAGCAAGACCACAGTCACAGTGCTCACACAGTCCCCCTTTCTTTCAAGCCTGTCTGTTGACCCTCCCGAGCTGATGCTCTTTGCTTATGCCAGCGTAGAATGGTTTCTGGGCAAGCTGTTGCCCCTTGAGGCAGCTTCTGCAGGGTCATCCCTGCATGTCTCATCATTGTGACACAGACCGAATACCTGCTGCCTGCTGCCAAATCTACCCCCAGATGATGTACACCCCCACCCACAGATGGTGCATGCACAAACCTCCCCAGACAGTGCACACACACACTCCACCCCCAGACGGTGCACACACACCCCTAGATGGTGCACACACACACACACTCCACCCCCAGACGGTGCACACACACCCCCAGATGGTACACGCACACACTCCACCCCCAGACGGTGCACACACACCCCTAGATGGTGCACGCATAACCCCCCCCAATGGTGCACACACACACACACTCCACTCCCAGGGGTACACTTACTCCCGCAGACAGTGTACACACACACCTCACCCCCAGACGGTGTACACACCCACCTCCCTGAGCAATGGGGGTGGATGGTCATGGATAGTTAGTCTAAGTAGCTGTGGCGACATGGCTTCCTAACGCCCTCGCCAAGGCACACGCTAGGCACTGTGGGCACTGGTGCAGAAGGGCAGATGGCTTGCAGTCCCATCAGTGTGGGCTGGGGAGTTACTTCCTCCTCTCATCTGGGGCTCCATGTGGGGCTCATCACGCCCATTCATGCCTGAATTATGCATTTCATGTAATCCCCAGCAAACCACCAGCAGTTTAGCTAAACAGCAACTCTGGGGATGAAAATAGCCAGGCAATTAGTGTTCATGAATTATTAGGCAAACCCTTGTAATTGTGCCTTGTTTAAAAATAGGCAGTTGAACATCTTCGGACAGAAGACTCAGCTTAGCTTTTCTTAGTAGTTTTTTCCCTTATCTTTCCATTGATGTAGCATTGTTAAGAACCAGCACCCAAAGCCAACAGCGCCAGCCTGATTTCAGCCTGTGCTGGTGGCTGGTGGGCAAGGCACTCTGCGTCCCTCAGACCCTTTTACCCACAGGGCTCTGGGTCATGGCAACAGAGCAGTATGCAATACTTAAGAGAAAAAGGCTGAACAGGACCCTGGGGCTTAGTCTCACCCACAGGGCAGAGGATCTCTTAGCCTGGCCCCTGGTGTGTCCTGAGCAGTCCTTCCTACTGACCACTAGTTAAGCCACGGCCGATGGGCAGCTTCTACCAAGACTGGCCTGTGCAGCCAGAACACAGCCAGGGCCAGAGGAGGCAGGTTCTGCTATAGTCCCTGCTGCAGGATGGGGCACCTCTGCCCTGAAGATGCAGACGTGATGGGATGCTTGGGCCAGATCTATGTCAGGACGTGCTGTTGGAGGTACAGAGGATGGTCCTGTGCATGGCTGAAGCTTGAATCAGAGACAGTGACCACCTCCCCCTGCTGGCCATGGGCTACATGTCCCTGAGATTTGGCATAGGTCTGGAGCCAGCTGTGTAGATGGGATGGTGTGGCCATAGCTGGGGATCGGGCCAGATGGACGCAGTGCCCTGAAGGTGGTGAGGTTTCCACAGCAGCTGCTGAGGTCGTAGGCCAAGACATAGTCCCTACAATGTCCCTGGGGCTCTGCAGGGTAGGACTAGGGGGGGAGGTGCAGAGTGAGGGTGAACATAGGTGGCCTCCAAGGGCTAGGCAAGGGTGTAGTAACAGTCTCACTTGTGATCTTATAAATGTCTTTATTATAATTTTTTAGTTTTTTCTGTTTATTTGTTTGTTTTGAGACAGAGCCTCACTGTCGCCCTTGGTAGAGTGCTGTGGCATCAGAACTCACAGCATCCTCAAACTCCTGGGTTTAAGCAATTCTCTTGCCTCAGCCTCCCAAGTAGCTGGGACTACAGGCGCCCGCCATAACACCTGGCTATTTATCGTTGTTGTTGTTGTTGCAATTGTCATTGTTGTTTAGCATTCTGGGCTGGGTTCGAACCCACCAGCCTTGGTGTATGTGGCTAGCGGCCAGCTCCCTAACCTCTGAGCTACGAGCACCAAGCCTTTTTTTCTTTTTTTAGAGATAGTCTAACTCTGTCGCCCTGGATAGAAGGCCCTGGTTTCATAGCTTACAGCAACCTCAAACTCTTGGGCTTGAGTAATCCTTTTGCCACAGTCTCCCAAGTAGCTGGGACTACAGGCACTTGCCACAAGGCCTAGTTATTTTTAGAATCAGGGTCTCACTCTTGCTCAGGCTGGTCTCAAACTCCTGACCTCAAGCAGTCCACCTGACTCAGCCTCCCAGAGTGCTGGGATTACAAGTTCGAGCCACTGTGGCTCCAGCTGTTTATTATAATTTCATATTTCACCACAAGCTAGCGGTGTTTCTTGAACTCAATATACAGTAATCAATACAAAAATTATTTTTAAACACTTGTCAGGATCTCAACACAGCAGCTTGGTTTCAGGCTCACGACGTGACATCTAACCCCCACAAGCTCCTGTTCCTGGGAGCTGTGCACGCTCCATGTATAGTGCAGACCCCATGGGTCTTCACCCTCCACTTGCAGTGCTCAGAGGGTCTTCCAGCCTTCATTGCTTTGACCCACAGATCTGATTGACACTGTAGGGACCGCCCCTTTTACCTGTAGTCAATACTGTGTCCACTTACTTTTCAGTTGCCAAACTGGGACTTGAAACTCTGTTTTCTTCCCCTAAAACCATAGCTCTTAAAAATTTTATCATGTCTAGGAGGCCAAGATGGGAGGATCATCTAAGCTCGGGAGTTTGATATCAGCTTGAGCAAAGATGGAGACCCCATCTCTACAAAAAAATAGAAAAGATTAGCCAAGGATGGTGGCATGAGGCCTTAGTTGGTCCCAGCCCCTAGGAGGCTGAGATTGCTGGAGCCCAGGAGACTGAGTTTGCAGTGAGCTGTGATAACCCCACTACACTCTGGATGGGGCAACAGAGGGAGAAGTTCTCTCAAAAAAAAAAATTGACAGTGTCTTTCCTGATTGCAAAAGAAATACTTGTTTGATTTATAATGCAAACCAGTAAAACAGAAAAGTCATTCACTATCCCCTACCTCCTACCTCTCTACCAAAAAAATCCCACCAGAAAGCACAGGACAGGGTAGCCTCAGAGGCTCCCACATTGCTGCACTCAACATATGCCTTGAGTTCATGTGTCCAGCCACCCACAGGCTTGCTGTGTGCATGCTCAGGGAAGGGGACAGATGGACAGAAGGAGAGGCGGCCACCACATTGCAGCTTGGGCTCCTGGGGAATGCTTGGTGCATGCTCTTGGGGACTGAGGCTATTCTACAGGGCACCTCCTGCTGCTGAGTAGTATGGACATGGGCTCCTCACAGGGCTCCTGCCTGTCCTTGTGTCCTGGCCACAGGCCCTCCAGGAATATTTCTGGAGCCCCTGGGCCCTTTGTCCGAGCAGGTGCAGTGAGACTAGAGGCTTCCTGACCTTGTGGGACTTGGCTGTGTTGCCCCTGATGCCAATACTATTATGTTCAGCAGTGGACAAACCATGGCTTTCCTGTTTCCCTCTAAGACCCACAGTGGTGCCTTCTTTCTGCAGGCTCATCCTGGCAGCCAACAGAGATGAATTCTACAGCAGACCGTCCAAGTTAGCAGACTTCTGGGGGAACAGCAACGAGGTGCTCAGTGGTGAGTCTTCCCTCACTCTTGGCAGGCCGCGGGCAGTGCCTCCGTGTGGCTTCGGTGGCCCCTGCTGCAGCCCACAGCAGTCCCTCCAGTGAGCACCACTGCTTTTTTGAATGCACACGTGGCACGTGTGAGTAGACATTGATGGGCCTTTGGGTCCAGGCCAGCTCCAGCCTAGGCTCCCCAAGTACCTTTCCAAAGACACAGGGACACATAGGGTCCCCATCATGCGGAAGGACTGGCCGGCTTTATTCGGATCCATCCTTTCTCTGTGGACATGTGGTCGGATTTGTGGGGGGAGTGGGGAATAGGTCTGTACTCTGTCACTTTGTGCAATACCCCAGTGGTGTGTGAGTGTGCACATGTGTGTCTGCGTTCATGTTTCTGCTGGTGCACAAGCACCTTGTCCTGGGGCGAGCTGCCCTGAGTTTGGGAAGCAGAGGCGCCAGAGGGCACGTGTGGGTGGGAAGCCAGCCTGAAGCCTCCACCTGCCCCTGCCCCAGGCCTGTGCTGTGAGAGGAATTCCTGCAGAGCAGACGTGGAGTGGGCAGCTGTGTCCCCTTCCCTCCCAGACACAGCCTCAGTGAGGTCCTGGTGGATAAGAAGCTGTTCTGTGCACTGGGTAGGCAGGAGTCTCCTTGGAAGGTGTGTGGAGCCGACTGACCAGGCCAGGGTCCCTCTTTCTGTGGGCCGGGTGCCTGATAGGCCCAAGGTGGCCCTGCATTTCCAATGGGGGTGCCCCAGAGTGCCTGCCCAGGCCAGGCATGTGGCCTTATAAGCCTGGGATGCTGGTATGCTCCACCTCCTAGGTCCCCACCTGTGGTGTGCGACTGCTCAGCTGTGGCGTCTGAACAGAGGGACTTGTCTGTGGCCCAGCAGTGGTGTGAGGAGAGCGCTGCCTGGGCTGGATGGTCCCAGCACTGTGGAGAGGATGAGAGTCAGGAGACCGAGGCAGGGCATGGTCCTCGGCAGAAGGGACTGAAGGCCTGGCAGCTAGTGAGATCCAGGACAGCTGTGTACAGGGGTGAGGAGTCTGGGGCTCTGGGCCGTGTCTTGGCTACATCAGAACCTGTGTGGAAGACCCTGCAGGTGCCTGGACGTCTGTGCAGCACGAGGCTGTGGGTGTGGCTGCTCAGAGGGCAGGCGTGGGCCGCTGTCCAAAGATGAAGGCCCATAGCCCACAAGGTGTTGTGGGGGACCCTCAACTGAGCTGAGCACAGCTGTGGAAGGCCTGTGGGCACAACGAGGAAACTTCCAAGCCATGCCAGGCTTGGTGGACAGTGGTATGCAGGTACATGAGGTCCAGCAAGGGCCAGGGGCTGATGCCCTCGGGAAGTGGGAGGTTTGTAGATGAGGACTTGGGGGCTCAAACAGAGGGTTACCCTATCCTGGCCCCTCGGCCACTGTGGCTGCCCATCTCTCTTTGGCATCCGAGGCTGTTCCCCTGAATGGCTGCTGACCCAGCTGGGGAGCTCCATCCTCAAGGAACTGTTCACCCTTGTGTGGTCTGGTGGCAGCTGGCGCACCAGTGCACACTGGCTCCCCCAAGTGGGATACGGTCTGCACCCTCTCTGCCTGGCATTGCCCCTTTGTGTGTCCAAATTTAGGCTGGTAAGTAGTTCTGCAGGAGTAGTGCTTGGGCCACTAACATCAGCATTACTGGAGAACTTGTTAGAAATGCAGACTATCCAATTTGTAAAAATTTGGCTATTCGTCAACTATTGTGTATACGTGTATGACAGTGTCATTTGCCAAAAATATTTTTTCTGGCTCCTGCTGTCTCTTCTATCTCTGTCCCTCTTTTTCTCTGTGCTTCCATGTATTAATTCATGGAGGTTGGCCCACTCCTAGGTGAGTTTCTGTCTGCTTTTGCCAGTGCCGCCTGGATCCCGAGGTCTTCCAGGCTGGCGTCTGGACACAGGCAGCATTCCCCGCTTTGTCTGGGTGTTGGCGGCTCTGCCCCTGGCCTTGGGCAGTTTCCTCACACACATGCTCGTGAGATCTCCAGGATCCCTGTGCAGTTCGCCCCTCTCTGGTCTTCTGTGCCATCATCTAAGTCCATCTGTGTCGCTACAAGGGACTATGCGAGGCTGTGTTAAAGAGAAGAGGTTTATTGGGCTTAGGGTTCTATGGTTCCTAGTGGATGCATCAGCTGGACCTCAGGCTGCTTCTTCTCTTGGTGCAAGTGCAGAGACCAGGCCATGAGAGGCATGTGGCTCTGGAGAACTAATAGTGAGAAGGCACCAAGCCACTCATGAGGGACCCACCTTGCCGCCCACACACCTCCATCAAGCCCTCTCTTCAGCTCAGGGGATTTGTGCTGGGTCCGGGAGGCTCCCCGACCAAGGAGTTCTAGTTTCCTGCCTCTCAGATCTTTCATCTTAACACCCATTATTTTGTGTATTTTACTTTTTTGTTTATCTTTAAGTGGAAAGGTAAATCTGGTTCCTGTTGCTTGGTCAGACCTGGAAGTTTCACTCAATTTTTTTTTTCTTTTTTTTTTGACTGGGGCTGGGTTTGAGACCGCCACCTCCAGCATTTGGGGCCGGCACCCTACTCTGTTGAGCCGCAGGCACTGCCCTTCACTCAATTTTTTAAAATTATTGATTTGTAAGAGTTCTTTATACATTCCTGATATGGGTTCTCTGGTGGATATTGTATCACCTACTCATTTCTTCAGTGATCATCTATCTTCTTTTTTCTTTTTTTTTTTTTGTAGAGACAGAGTCTCACTTTATCGCCCTCGGTGGAGTGCCGTGGTGTCACACAGCTCACAGCAACCTCCAACTCCTGGGCTTAGGCGATTCTGTTGCCTCAGCCTCCCAAGTAGCTGGGACTACAGGCACCTGCCACAGTGCCCGGCTAGTTTTCTGTTTTTGTAGTTCAGCTGAGGCTGGGTTTGAACCGCCACCTTCGGTATATGGGGCCAGCGCCCTACTCAATGAGCCACAGGTGCCGCCCGATCATCTATCTTTTGGTAAGCAGAATGTTTTATTTTAACCAAGCGTAGTTTATTCTTTTATGGTTTGTTCTTCTCCTGCCTTATCTAAAATGCCTTTGCCTGGCGGTGCCTGTGGCTCAACGGAGTAGGGCGCTGGCCCCATATGCTGGAGGCGGCGGCTTCAAATCCAACCCCAGCCAAATAAATAAATAAATAAACAAATAAAATGCTTTTGTCAACATTAAGGTCACAGTGATATTTCCTTCTGCTTCTAGAAGCCTGCTTTTGGATTTTATGTCTTGGTCTCTTAGTTATCTGGAGTTAATTCTTACACATGGTGTGAGACAGAGGTTGATATTCAGCCTCCACCCCCATTTCCCTGGTTGTTCCAGCATCATTTATTAAATGGGTATCTTTGTGCCTGCTGTGTTATTAAGGCAACTTGCCATCTTTTGAAAGGACTGGTGGATCTGATGCGTGCACATGGGTTTGTCTGGACTCACTTGTGCCCCATTGATCTGTATGTCTGTCTTGATATCAGCCAGTGCCACAAGGGCTTGGTTACCGCTGCCTGTTTTTTTTCTTTTTGAGAATCTTACTTTGTCACTCAAATTCGAGTGCCATGGCCTCAACCTACTTCACAGCAACCTCAAACTCCTGAACTCAAGC